>WYDI02029692.1:0-17070 GCA_009867235.2 Psittacus erithacus
CGCTCTGGGGAGACCCCCCCTGCAGTCCTCATCCAGCTCTGGGGCAGCAGCACAAGAGGGACGTGGAGCTGTTGGAGAGAGTTGGAGTTCCTCATGCTCCCAGGGCCACATTCGCATCCTGCACTAACATTCACAAAGCTTCATTGGTTTTTTCAACAGTGGCGTTTCTCCATGGATGCCCCAAAAAACCGCAACAAACAAAACCAGAACCTCAGGACTTGGCTGGAAGTGAAAATGAGTTTGAGTGGAATGAGCTACCAGCTGCCAAACCGAGCTGTTGAACCTGCACAACAGTTTTCATCATGACATGTATTAAACAGAGGAGTTGCAAACCTTCCTAAACCAAACTGCTGTGAAATGAGGGCTGACCTTTAGCCAGCTGCAGAATAACACAACATCCCATTCCCTGGGAATGCTGCAGGAATGCATACAGGAACTAGTGATAAATAGAGGATCAGAAAGGTGGAGACTTTTCAAGGTGATGTAGCTCTGCTGGAGCATAAGCACCGAAAAGATGCTTCGGGTAGCTAGGCTGATATATTTAGGGAGCGAAGGAGGTGAAAGCAAAGGAGCCACATGTGCCCCTTGTCCTGCTCTCACACTGAATAATGATAAAAATATATGCAGACCTGCCCTTGATCTAGCAGAGAACATAGAACCATCATAGAATCATATAATCAATAAGGTTGAATGAGACCTTTAATATCATCAAGTCCAACAGTTGCCTCAGGACTGCCATGTCCACCATTAACCCATGTCACTAAGGGCCTTGTCTACATGGAGGAGAAAGCAAAGCCAAACCACCTTGGGCTTTTTGCCCTGGTGGAGAATGGACAGTGGTTTGCAGTTCTTTTTGGAGGCCTCAGGAGAATTGTGTCTGTTCGGCAGATAGCACATGGTCACAAGCCCATAATCCAGAAGGATTCATGTGTGTTTCTCCAGAAACTGCTACTCGACCCAAGGCATGTCCTCAAATAGTAATGTTTTGATAATGTTTTGGGAGTAATTAAGCTGGAACATGTGTACAACTGTTAAAATCCTGAATGCCAAAAAAGGGAAGCTGTGCTAAGCTCAAATATATGGACTCATCACTTAATCTGAATAAATGTTGCCATTGTACTTGGAGTTTGTTGCATTGTGCTACAGGTTTTTGGCAAGACTTCCATGGGAGATGAGCAGTCCGTTTAGTAAGATGGTTCCCTCAAGCCTTTTTGAGACTATTCTCTTAGTTTTGCCAAAGTGTATGTGATGCATTTTTCAAAAATCCATTCTGGGCTCTCCAGCCTCCCAGCGGAAACTGCTCTGGAGGGTCAATGCCATGTGGGACAAAGGCCAGATCTGCACATCTCCCTGTGAAGGGTGATTAACCGCTTGTCAAACTGGTGTGGGTCAGCTTGTACCTGGCAGCATTGGTGTATTATACTGGGATGTTGCTCTTGTGGTTAAGCTCTGGCAGGAGAAGACAGCAACTGAGCTGGGCAGCCACTGTCAGGATGTCCCTGTTAGTGCTTGCACATTGTCCCTGGTCAGCCCACCCAGGTACTTTGCAAGTTAGTGATGGAGAAGAAATGCCTCTGGAATGCTGGGGCAGATGAAGGCATCAGTGTGGCTGTCAGGGCCACTGGGCAGCGTCCCCGAGCTGGGACACCCCAACCTGTCTCATCATCCCCTAGTCCCGTCCAGTGCCGTCGCTGGCACTGCCTGATCATCCCCATTTCTGTCTGGTTTTTCCTGTGCTGATGTAGTAGGAGCCATTCTCACCCCCAGAGTGGGAGTGTTCACAGTCAGGGGTCAAACAATAGAGTGTGGTTAATTGCAAAGTCATTGGTGCATTGGGTGGCTGCGAGTGCTGCTTCACCCGGGCGGTGTGAAGAGCAAGGCTGAGTCACCCCAGTCCCCATCCCTTCAGCAGGGCTGTGGCAAGAGTTGTGCCAGGGTGCTGGAGATCTGCCTCTGAGAGCCAGGGACAGAGCTGCAGGTTAAAGCTTGTAGGAAAGGAATCAGCGCATCTACTTCGCTGGTCTGTGTAGCTCAAAAGAGAAAAGTAGTTGTGGCCATTGGTGCCACATAGTTTGTGTGATCTTTGTAACGTCATGCTTAGATGGGGTGGTCCTTGAAATTGGGATTGAGGTAAATGCTCCCAGTGTCTTCTTACTTTTACATAGGGATCCCAAACCCAGACAAAATCATTTCACATCTCTGAGCACACAAAATCGGTTTATGGCCCTTATGTAAGAGTGCCATAAATGCCCTGGATAGCGAGGATGATTAAAAATGCAGAGCCCTGTAATAGGGGAATTTCTCCATTTCTGTGAGGGAAATAAAACCACCAGGGCATTCCCTTTGCTTGGGTTTAAGTTAACCCAAAGTTTAATTTGGTTGCATTCATTTTAGTTCATCGCTGAGGCGAGAGTGAACCCGGGTGGAGATACATCAGGAAATTAAGCTTTACTCCTTAGAAAAAAATGCAAAGCCTTTTGCAGCTCCGGTTACACAGGAATTACCAGGTTGGTTAAGAGGAGGGAGGGAGGGAAAGAGATTTTTAAAGCCGTAGATTTGTTCTTTGTATTTGCTCTGAGGTTTTGGAAACATTTTCAAGCTCTTTTCTGCACCTGTGAGGATTCAGGAATCCCAGAATCCCAGACTTAAAGCTCTTCCAGCTCCAACCCCTGCCACGGGCAGGGACACCTTCCACTAGAGCAGCTTGCTCCAAGCCCCTGTGTCCAGCCTGGCCTTGAGCACTGCCAGGTGTGTTGCTTCCCTGGGCAATGCTTTTTGCTTGTTTGGTTGGTTTGTGGTTGTGTTAACTTCCCTGTAATGAACGCGGGGTTCCTGTGGGATTCCAGTTCGCTGGGGGAGGTCTCTTGGGTGCTGATGGTCCTTACTCCCAACCTGCAGGGCAGGATGGGGAGCACTGGGAACTGCAGGGCACCTGAAGCCCTTGGCCATCTCCTCCCAGTTCTCCCAGATGTCGGCGTTGGTGGGTACCGGGCACTGGAAGGATGCTGGGCTGCAGCACCACAGGCATGTGGCTGTGGTAGAAGTAGTTTCCATGGAAACCGGGCAGCAGTGTGACATCATCAGCCCTGTCACATTTAAGCTTTCCAAGGCTTTTTGGATTTGGGGATTACATAATGTGTGGCGAGGCTGGGCTGGGCTGGGCTGGGCTCTGAGCAGGGCCGAGCTGCAGGTGGCTTAGATTTGAACACAGCCAATAAACCCAACAACTCAAACCCACAAATACACCCCCCACACGTCCCAGGGGTGGCCAGGCTCCTCGGCAGCAGTGCACGCAGCACTGGTTGCACTGGTGGTTGCAGCAGATGAAGTGCCTGTTGCAGCAGATGCAGTGGTGGCTGTGCTGGCAGTTGCCACAGCAGATGCAGCAGTGATTGCGGCAGATGTAGCGGTGGTTGCACTGGTGGTTGCAGCAGCCAATGCAATGCTGGTTGCTGCAGCAGATGCAGCGATGGTTACAGCAGATGCAGTGGTGGTTGACCTGGTGGCTGCAGCAGCAGTTGCAGCAGTGGTTGCAGCAGTAGAGGCATTGGTGGTTGCAGCAGCAGCAGTTCCAGTGGTGATTGCAGCAAATGCACTGGTGGTTGGAGCAGCAGATGCATTGGTGGTTGCAGCAGATGCAGCAATGATTGCAGCAGATGCACTGGTGGTTGGAGCAGCAGATGCATTGGTGGTTGCAGCAGATGCAGCAATGTTTACAGCAGATGCTGTGGTGGTTGCAGCTGTTGCAGCGGTGGTTGCCTTGGTGGTTGCAGCAGCAGATGCAGTGGTGGTTGCAGTGGTGGTTGCAGCAGCGGACTCTCCATGGCAGACCTGCTCCTGGTGCCAGCTTCTGGCCAGTTGTCATCTCCCTGCTGCCAGGCACCACACGGACTGCTGCTGGGTCCTGGGGATGCAGGGAAGGAGCAGGAGTTGCTGGTGGGAGTGAAGGCAAGGGAGCACATTCCTTTGGAGAAAAGGGGTTTGGACAAGCTTGCTGTCCCTGAGGTGACGAGGACTTCCTGTGGAGATCCTTTGGGGTCAGGACCCCAGATTGGCCCTAATTCAGCTGTGTTGGGAATCAGAAACTTGGATTTACGAGTTCACTTGTGGTTTGTACACAGGCATTGCTTTGTAGGGCCACGAGTATGATCAGGGTTGGAGCACCTCTGATACAAAGCCAGGCTGAGAACATTGGGGCTGTTCAGCCTGGAGAAGAGAAGCTGCGTGGAGACCTCAGAGCAGCTTCCAGTGTCTGAAGGGGCTACAAGGATGCTGGATGCTGGAGAGGGGCTCTTCATCAGGGACTGGAGTGATAGGGCCAGTGGGTTCAAACTGAAACAGGAGAGGTTTAGGTCGGATATAAGAAGGAATTCTTTCCTGTGATAGTGGGGAGGCTGGTCTCAGCTTGGACAGGGTCTGCGGTACAGAACCTTGCACAAACTGGAGCCGTGCTGGGCTGTGGGGAGCTGCTGGGCTCTGGGGATCGCTCAGCTGGCCCCACAAACCGTGGAAATGTGAACATTCTGCATAGCTCTCCTGCAGAGTTCCATGAACTCATCCTGCTGCCTGCAGGTGCTCTGCAGAGGTTTGTGTGCAGCTTTGGATTGAAGCCTTCTGACAGAAGGAAACGTTTCAACAAGAAGAAAAAGCATGAAGTTTGATGTGGTCCCTTTTCGCTCTGATCAGCATCTGTGCCAGCGTCCTTAAAGCAAGAGCCCTGAAGGCTGGTTCCCAGCTGTGTCTCCTAATGACTTCTGGGACAGAGTGTTCCTGTGTGATTGACTCTTAATTTTTTACATTTCTCCTGCTGGGAAGTGCTGTGCAAGACACACAGTAGCATTCAGTATTTCCCGGTATTTTAGCAGCTTCAATTTGATTGATTCCTAGATCTGTTTTGGGAGTCAGTTAAGTGAAAGACATGAGTTAAAAAGTTGTTAGCAACAGTGTGAGTGTTTTTCATTTGTTAAGAAGTTCTTAACCTATTCATGTTTCTGATCAAAGTAATGAGTCTACAGAAATGTCCTGCCTTACCAATAGTTGTGTGGTTGGGGTGAGGATGCGCTGTCAGTCTGCTCTGTCAGCAGTGGCGTGGCTGATGTGTGCAGTGGTGAGGGGAAAGGCGGGAAGAAGAAGCATTTTCTGCTTGCATCTCACCAAAGATCTGGCCTAGAGGACACTTAAATGTTCAGGATTTGAACAAGGCTTCAGTGCATGCTTGAGGTTTTGAATTGCTGTCCAAGTCAGGGTGAGAATTTAATGCTTTTGAGGGGAAGAGCTGATGCAGTCGCCTGCTTGCTTTTCAGCCTTGGGTTGTCTTCAGTTCCTGATCTAATACTTTAAGAACCCTTTCTAGTGCGGCTGTCAGAGGGGAAAAGGAGATGATCATCCCACCTCTGTCTTCTGGTACAGAAGTACTTCAGTGTGTGTGACTGCACACTCCCAATGCCCTGCCCCTCTTCTCTGCAGACCTCTCCTCTAGTAGCTACTTGGCACTTACCTCCTTACCTAGTTCATGCATGGGCAGTGCTATGGTTTGTGTCATCTCAGGGTCTTCCCCAGCACTGATGTGGATTTGTGAAACCAAGACCTGAAACTTCAGCATCATGGAAAATAGAGGCCACTTTACAGGTTCCCTGGGTGCTCGCTCAGCTCCTGCGTGCTCAGCACCAAGGGAACTGTGGTGCCCAGCCAGGACTCTAGAAGCCTGATGTTATTTACCATTTTTCGCCATCTGTGCTAAGCTGTGGGCACCCCCAGATACTCAGCACCACATGTGAAAAGGAGATGTCTTTTTCCCGTCCCTGTGGATCAATGGCACCGTGTCCAGGTGTGCAGTGGTGGTGACTGCTGTCCTAAGAGGTACCAGGTGAAGGCAGGGCAGTGATTTCACATGTGGTTGGGGGTTCTTGGTGGTGGCGACCTCACTTCTTTCAGAATAAGGGGTTTTGTCCTTCTTATGTTACTTCTCCCACCAGGCTTTCCTGTGGCCTGTACTTCCATGCAAGTCCCTCTGCCCTGGCAGTGGCTGGGAGAGCATAGGAAGCATCCAGTTTGGATAACAGCTGGCTGCTGAGCCAAGGGGGTTTTATATTCAGGGCAAAGGAAGGATCTTCATCTTGTTTCTAGCTTTCTGCAATAGTTCCTCAGTCACTGTTTGTATTCACTGTTCTGTCAAATCTGCATTCATACATGTGTACTTAAAACATGTTGCGGTTTTCTGTTAAATGCAACTTAATTTTTTTCTGGGACATTCAGGATAAGGGAGATTTTGAAATAATGCAGTAACGTCTCATGAGGTGATAATCCCTATAGGTAATGCACCGAAGGTCTTGAAGGATGCTGGATTTGGTTTTAAACACAGAATAAAGGTTCCAAAGTTGGGGTTCATGATTTAGCATTCTTCGTGTTAATGATTTACAGCAAAAAATGTCAAATTAGTGCTGGGTTTCTCTGGAACAAAGGATTGCCTGGGTCTGAAACAGAGATTATCTTGCAGTCTGATTGAGGGGGGGGGTGCAGCATGAGAATGAGGGGAAAAGCTGAAATCCAATGTAAGCCAGTACGTCAGATCCTTGCAGTGACTGGAAGGTTTTCCCGGAGAGAATACACAGCTGACAGTCCTCAGGGTGCACAGCTAAAGGCTTCCTGGGGGAAAAGGCAGCAAAATCCAGCCGCAGTACACCTCACATCCCACCTGTGCCTGACTGCTTGGGAGCTCACTGCTAATGCGTGCTTTTCTGTAAGCAACTTCTAACAGTCTGCTGGCGCTTGACACTGCTCAGCTCCCGATGGGAAGCATGGCCTTTACCAGCAGAAAGCAAACAACACACGTCTCTCCTTCCTGCAGTCTGCAGATACATGTGTGCTTGTACTTTTGTAGCCATACTCTGGAATCACACGAATAGTGACTGGACCGGTTGTGCCATTCCCTGACCATGCTTAAGGAGAGTCAGAGAATCTCAGGCAGGTTTGGGTTGGAAGGAACCTTAAAGCTCATTTAGTTCTAAGCCCCTGCCATGGGAGAGACAGCTTCTACTAGAGCAGGTGCTTACCCTGGGTGGTTGCTTCCTGTCCAAACCCTGGTTCTGATTTTCCTCTTCTCTTGGTTTCTGTGTGGTATGTGCTGGATTGTGGCTGTCCAGCAAAACCCATCACGAAATGTGAAGTCCAGCAGGGACCTCCCTTTTCCTGCAGTGAGAGCTTGGCCAACCTTCTTGCCTTGCATATGGGTCCTGGGACTAAAGCAAACACTGCTGTTCGCGTAACTGGAGCATTTTCGTCTGTGCAAAATGAGCTGAGTATCTCCTTTGCATTTCAAATGTGAGTCAGAAATGAGCTGAGTGGGATGGACCCTGATGGTTGCTTCTCTCATTAACATCGATTAATGTGCCATGTCCTCCCACTGACTTCCCGTGATGGACAGACAGGCTGTCAGCGTGCCTTGGCTTCCCGCATCTTCACCAGGGGAGGGAAGGGCCTCGAGGTGTGAGGCTGTTATCTCCATATGCGTTGTGCTGCACGCCTGTCCTCCTCCTCACACTGCAGAACCCTGTGGGAAGCCTCGCTGAGCACTCTTGGGACGCAGCTCTTGCTGCCCGCAGCTCCCCAGCCCAGCCTGCAGAGCCCTGGCGCTGTCCCTTTGCACCCTGGCCATGCCCCGGCGCAGCGCCTCTGTCCCATCTCTTTTGCATTGCCATGGGGTGTCCCTGCAGTTCTGAGAAAACCTGTTCAGGGGTTGTTCTGAGCTGGTCCCTCTGTTTCCTGGACTGTCGTGTTTGTTGATGCTTGAATTGTAATTTATTATGGTGTTACCTTTTGAAGGATGATCATAAACAGCTTGGTTTAAAGAGAATCGTTACCAGAATGATTGGGGTAATGAGTGCAATAGCATTTGTCCCTTGTCAAAGAGGAATGAAGGGTAGCCTTGCAGTGCTGGGGGTTTATGGAGTGTTGCCTGAGGGAAGGCAGCTTTTAAGCATTGATTTTGTTTGGTTTTTCCTTTTTTTTTTTTTAGCAAAGCACATTTATTTGTGTCCGCACTCAGGGTCTCCTTTGCTTGGTTTCAGGGCTGCTGGGGATGGAGGACTTAGTTAAAAGTAATTTCTGCTGCTGCAAAGAACCTGAAGTAGAAGGTGGACATGATCCATGTTGGCAGACCTAGGCCCGAAGCAAAGGACCTCTCTGCAATCTCTGCAAGAGACTGATGGCAAATACCTGCTCATCCTGCCAGGATGGGGCGGGCTGGTGCCGCAGTGTTTTATGGTGTTTCTCCATCAAGCTGCCCTGAATTTCAGTGGGTGGGCGATGCCAGAAATCTGTGCTTCAGTGTGCTTCACTTACAGCTTTTATCTGATCTCTTTTATTCGAATACTCTGTCTGTTTGTCGTTAGTGACATCAGCAACAGTTTTCACTCCTGACAGGAATGTAAGAAGGAGTAACTTGGGAAAGAGCCAGATGGATTTTATTGCAGCCTTGACATCCTCAGTAATGCTGTCTGGTCTCTGGTGATTTCCCAGTCCTCACAATTTTGTTAGTTATGGAGTGGAGAGAAGACCACTTTACTTTGAAACATGGTCTGAGCTAGTTCTTCTGGCACGCAGGCATCAGTCTTTGATTTTACATGGAAGCTGAATGTGTTAGGTAGCCAAATAGGAGCAAATGCCCTATGCTCAATGTTGGGTTTTGGGCCAGTGTTCATGTCACCAGGCTTCTGGTGGTTCTGGAGGGCGATTCAGCTTGCCCGTCCTCTTTCCACTGAACGGAGAGCAGGGTCACCAGGAGACGAATGTCGTTGGCTAAAATGCAGCTTGAGGTCTTAAGAGCTCATGAAGGGAGGTGGCTTTTTAGAGGAGGTGAAAAGGATGAGAGGGCAAAGGCAGAGAAATCACAGTTGAGCAGCCATGGGTAGGTCCTGGTGCCATCATCTTGGAGTTGGCATTCATCCATGGGCACCGGCCACATGTGTGGTCGGAGTGGCTCCAGCTGGACAGCAGGGCTGGTGTCCCGCTTTGTTGTCCAGAAAGCAGGGTGAGGGCTGGCAGGCGGCTCCTCAGGATGCTCCGGGTGCTTCTGCCTTGCTCTTCCTGGGCTGAGGCTGGGGCTGTGTTGGGAGCGGGTGAGGGAACGTGCCCCGGCCAGGCCGGCTGCCTGCTGTCACCAGGGGCCGGTGCACACAACGTGTGTTTATGCCATTTCTAAGCCATGTGGTAAAGCAGGAAAGCAGTGGGTGAATCCTGCTGCAGGGTCTGCGCTGCCCAGCTGTGTGGCCCTGACATTTTAACCTCCTGCAGAAGCAGGCAGCCTGGAAACAATTTCCTGAAGGAGTTCATCAATGTCTGAGTCTTGGGAGTTGTCTTTTTTCATGCATTTTGAAGTGGCTTTTGTACAGAAGTCAGAATGCGCACGCTGGGAGGTGTCGTGGGCGCGGGGGACCGGGCTGTTGTAAGAACAAGCACAGCAGCCTTTGCTCTGAGGTGAGATTCAAAGCACAGCTTCTGCATGGAGGGAGGCATGTTCTGGAGCTGTGTCACGTGAAGCATTTCCAGCAGAGATCATAAAGAGCTCCGGCCCACGACTCTGGTGAGGCCTCATTAAGAGTGCTCTCTGCAGTGGCATCATCACTCAGAAAGAGTAATACAGACTGGAGCAGGTAAATGGGATAATACGGGGGTCTTCAGGGGACTGTGAAGGCTCAAAACAAGAAAACAACAGCTTGGTCTGGTTTGGTTCAGTTGAGCAAAATAAGGGCTATTTTAAAATACATGGGTATTAAATATGTATTATATATATTATGTTACTATATTTAAAACCTAAAGTAGTGGACAGTGGTGGTACAAGGACCAGTGGATATAGATCCGCAATGAATAAATACAGGCCGGAAATCAGGAATTTCTAGCCATGAGATGGGCATTCTGGAAGAACATCCCAGAAAGATTTGTGAGGGAAAACCAGACCAGTCCTAAACTGGGAGCAGTAAGATGCCAGCTCAAACCCACCGGTGTGCAGGAAGCATCTGCAGGACTGGCCACATGCGGTATTAAGGGATGGTGTTTGTATAGGTACGTAGAGACTAGAGCACCAGTGTGTAACAGCCTGCACAGACACATGGCTGGAAGAGTCCCTCCCTCAAAAGCTGAAGAGTCTCAAAGACCTCATGGGTCCTCCGTCATGTGTTGTATCTGAGCTCTATGGCATTGCTGGAGCAGCAGGAGAGAGCGGTGGGATCTTGGTACTCGGGTGGGAACATATTTCTCTTCTGTACATGAGGCAACAAAGATGAGCGCAAATGTGTAGGCTGGTCACTTCATCTGCTGCTTGTGCTCCATCTCCAAGAAAAAACATTCCTGTTGCTTGCAGTTCAGGGCCAGTGTGCTCACCCACGTGTGGAATGACAGCTTGTAAATCATTACCTGATCGGTATCTTGCCATTAAACTTCCAGTGCTGATAGTTTGTGCACTGTGTTCTTCTGACATATTTCTGTTGAGCATGTTGTATTGGTTTTGAATGAATCTGAGGGTAAACAATAGAAGCTGAAAACAACTGCCAAAGACGGAGGTGGAGCATAAACTCTGTGACTAGTGTTGGAAATAGGGTCTTTGGTCTGGCTGCCCTCTCTGGGAAGGGGCAGGTGTGTTTGAGCAGTGTGTTGTGCTGAAACCAAGCGCGGTTGACCATTGCCATCTGTGGATGCCAGCTTAAAAGGTGTGTGCAGAATCCAGCCATTTTTGGTTCCTGCCCCAGAGAGCAAGAGCTGCAGGTTGAGCATCTCGGGCTGTAAAGCCACAGGTCTCCTCCAGCTCTTCCTGCTGCATGGTGTTCTCCTGACCTGGCCTGCTGCCTCATGAACACAGACGTCTGACTTTTCTTTCAGGATTAGGACATGAGTCTCAGCAATGGAGTTGACTATGAAGTCTGCCATTTTCATCATTAGTATATTTAGGAGATAGAGAGAGCTTCTGCAATGGGCCAGACCAAAGATTTATTTTACCTGCTGTCCCAGCTCCTACGCATCCTGCCCTTCAGTGGCTGCATCCGCACCGTGGTGTTTAATAGGCACTGACAGGATCTGTCTTTCATGAATTAGCCTAATCTGCTGTTTAAATTAATTTAAGCTTTTTGGTCTCCACAGTCTACTGAAGTTAAACAACAACATAATCAGTGTTAAGAACCTATAAAATGCTGGATGGCAGAAAGTTTGGGTGGCTTTTTGTGTCACATAGGGCACATTAGCTATAGCTGAAATCAATGAGCAGAGCATGGATTTTATGGCTTATCATCCCAGCTCTGCCACCATCCCGCTGGGTAAAACTGGGAGAAGAGCCCTTTTGCACATCTGTTGTGTTCACTAAGAAAATACAAGTTGATCTTGCTGTCTGTGCAGGATCCAACACAGTGGGTGAAGCCTTGTGATCCTTTCCTGAGGAACGGTCGTGGTGACCACGCTAGTTTTCTGTCCTTGTGGACCATGGCCTGTTCTGAACACAGGAAGGTCTACCCTTCAAAATGCAAAGCCTTAAGTGAGCAGATGTGGCCAGCTCCGAGAAAGTCGAGGGCTGTTAGCAAACAACTGTAATGGCTGGGAGTTGAAAGAAGGCAGATTGGTGTCGCAGTGTACGTGGTCCCATGGCCGGTGAGCACGGGCATGACACTGTGATGTAGAGCTATTGCGCATTAGGTAGGAAAGTAGCAGAGACAGAGGATTTAGGAGTGCTTTTGTATTCCTGGTGTTTTCTCGTTTTTAAGAGCTGTTGCTTTTTTGCTTTGAGTGACAGAATCTTTGCAGAGGGTTTGGGGATTCCCTCCATAGCCTGGTGTCAGGGAGCTCGTTGAATGTCAGTGTGTGTATCACCTCGTTAGACAGCTTGACAAGCAGTGAAGTGTTGCTTAAAGGCAAATATCGATGTCAGGGAGTTTGATTGGGTTTTTCTCCCGTTTTAAATAGATCTGTTGTTAGAGAAGCCTCAGCCAGAGCTCTGCTCACCGAGGTCCCTGATGCAGGAATGACTAAAATCTCATGGATCTCTTGAAAGTGTTTCCAGTCCCAGTTTAAATGAACTCATTATGTTTCAGCTTGGCAGCAGTATGAGGAATGATGAGGAAGAGGGAAAAATCTCAGAGTTAAAAGATATTTCAGAAGCACCTTAGGAAATGTTCCCAGACAACCATAAACCCTCCCTGGGGATCCTGTCCACATATTAGAGAGCTCCAAGTGCATATATCGAGCAGTTCAGAAAGGAAAACTTGGTCACTGGAGCTCGGGGGTGGAAAGCCAGCGGCTGTGATGGGGTGCCAGGAGGTCTCATCCAGCACAGGCAGAGCTGCAGCTGTGCTGGGCTGACCCAGTCACGAGTCAGGAAGCCTTTCAGGAAACTAATAGGAAAATTCATTAGGGCAGTAATACTTTCCTCATGCATCTCACAGGGGGTTTCTGCTTTACAGATTAATGCTTTCCCTGTGGCTGCTGCAAGAATATTCTGCTTTCCTGATCAATCTGGGCTTGCTATGGGAAAGCAGCGTTTTCATGGCCTGTGACACGGTGTCATGATGTACTTTGGAAAGAACGCTGGTCTGTGATCTGAGCTAGTGCAAGTTGGCCTTGCTCCGTCGCAGCCACCAAAGCAACCTGCACAGTGGGCCAGGAGAAGTAGGTCTGGCACGATGAGGGAAAGAGAAAACGTGTTACCCTGCACAAGCAGTGGGGGAATTGCCTGGTGGCAGCTGGCATGAAAGGTAGAGAGATGGACATTCTGAGGGAAAGGACATTCTGAGATGCATTCTGCTTTGTATCATGCTTGGCAGTGTTGGGTTTTATCTCTGAAGGAGAATGGGATTAGAATGTGACTAAAGCAGCCACGGCTGTCTCGATGTTGACAGCTACTTTGGTGGAACTGTAGAGCGCCTTCGAAGAGGAAGACCTTGTGAGGAGGCTGGAGTTACAGACACTGTGGAGTCAGTAGTGTTTGAAACACGTGCGTCCTTCACTTCTGGAGCGGGCTGGCCTTTAATTCAGTACAGTTTCTGTTTACATCTATGCTAATGCTGCAGCTTGCCTTCCCTCCAGCATGCCCAAGAGGCCAGCCAGGATGAGTTCCTTGCACCAGGATATGTTCCTGCTCTCATGGCCGGGAACTTATCAGTGCAGTTAAAGCATTCAGCTTGAGGTGACCGTCAGTATTTAGAGGGGGCCAAACTTTGCTCTTAGTCTTGACACTAAATTACTGTATTGACAGCAAGCCAAGGTACTGGTCCTGGATTTCCATCAAAGTAACTCAGGACTGGAATGGGGATATGTCCTCCTGTGTGACTTGGATTCCTTGTCCCAGGTCATACCAGACCCATACTTGGCTCTGGAGCAGTGATGTTCCCAGCTTGTGCAGTCACCCTGGAGACCAGCCTTGTTTTACCACCTCTCACAGCATCCTCATTGCTGTGACTGGTCCGAGGGAGGGACTATTCCCAGCTGCTTGTTGCCCTCTTTGTGCTCTCCAGCAGAATCATAAATTACTTTTTTGCTGTATCTTTTCAAAAGCAGGTTGTCTGGTGAGGAGACACTCTGTGGTGTCAGGACACAGGTGGTCACCTCTGCCAGGGAGGGAATACCTGGGAATGGTATCCTGGTTGTGAGCAGTTGCATGATGCATGTTGGGGACTTCAGGTATATTAAATCCTCCCTGTTCACTGACAGCTACTCCCCAGCCCTGTGGGACTTCAGGTCTCCTTTCCCCCCAGTCCATCCATGGACTCCACGTCTCATGAGGGTTCCTCAGGTGCCTGGTGCATCAGACAGCCTGGGTGACCATGGGAGCAGAGGAGGTGATGGAGGGCAGCCAGGATGGGCTGGTGTGAACTGCTCAGCTCTGAGGAGCAGAGAGCAGCATCCACAGCCTGCGCAGGGCCGGCTCCAAACCCTCCTGCAGCCAGGGGTAAAATGTGCCTTGGTTTTACCCAGCTCTGGCCAAGATAAATGACAGGAGGGAATTCAGAGGCAGAGCACTGAATAAATTCAAGGCTCTCAGAGGGGGGAGGGAGGCATTTAACAAAATAATTTTATTTTCCATGCCAGCACTGTGGTTTGAGGGGTTTTGTTGGGGTTTGGAGGGCATGGGGTGGTTTCTGGTGTGACACTGAGCCTGGTGGAAACATGACAAGGTAATTTTGTCCCTGCGCATGGCAGGGGTTGGAACTGGATAACCTTTAAGGTCCCTTCTAACCCAAAGCAGTCTGGGATTCCGTGATTTGCTGCCCCTGCGTGCTGCTGGGAGCCAGCATTTGTGGGCTTCTCGTAGCAGCTCAGCAGGCATAACAGGGTATTTGTTTAGTCTTCCTTCAGGTAACTAATGGCTAATTAGCAAACGTTAATTGGGAATTGCAGGCTGAGAGAGGAGTGTTTGTGTAGACGTCCTGGTAAATCCAAGGGAATGGGAAGTCTGGAAACTGTATTTCCAAGCCTACTGTTCCTGCTGCCATGGTATCTGGCGAGTTACTTGACCTCTCTGCACCTTGCTATACTACTCAGTGAAGTGAGAATAATGATGCCTGTTTCATGAGGGTGCTGCAGGGATTAGCCAATCTTCTGCAGTACTTTAGGGAAATCTCAGTGGAAAGGAGCCTTAGAAGTGGAAGAAATTAGTGTTTGTGATCCAAACACTTTGTATGTTCTTGGCCAGTTCCGAACTCATGTCCTGGCTGGGATTGCTGCACGCCCCAGTGCACGGCGCAGCAGTCATTTGGGAATGGGTTTTGTGGAAGAATGTGGAGGGGCACTGATCCTGGGTAATGCTGCAGCTCCAGGGTTGTTCCAATCAGGGTTTCCCTCACTCAGATGCCCCCAGGTCTGACGCAGTTGTGTGACCCCAGGTCTCCTTGTTCTGCTGTATGGCCAGTAGAGATGTGCCGTTCACTCCACTCGCTGCCAGTATGTACTGGGTTTCTGTTCTGTTGTGTTATTTATACGACTTTGCTTCCCATGCTTAAATTCTTCCTCCAGCTCTGTGATGGGGGCAAGTTATGTACAGCAGTCGATGTTCCCTTCCAAGAAGTATCAGTGATGGTCTTTTTGTCCTTTTCAGTTGCCCCATCATCACAGTGAGGTAACATCATTACTGAGGGACATACTCAATATACTGAAAGTCAAGGATGAAGGAAGGGCTCAGCCCTTGCTCTTGTGGCCCAGTATGGTTTCCTACACTAAGGATGGAGTTGCTCGATCTAAAGAAATTGGGTTTCTTACTGCCAAGCACGTTTCTGCTCTAGTGGAAGGTGTCCCTGCCCGTGGCAGGGGATTGGGACTGGATAAGCTTTAAGGTCTCTCCAACCCAAAGCAGTCTGAGGTTCTCTGATTCTGAACTTTCTTCTTCTTTAATAGCAACATCTGTTCTTCTGGATGCAGTTAGTGGCCCACACTTGGCCTTAGCCTAGTCACAGGCCTTTCTTCAGGCGCAATAAATTGTTCCATATAGTCCCAGCCAGTCACTGACCTTGCTGCCCAGGCTGGTGGGTGACTGGTGGCACATGGCACCTAAAAGGTGTGACCTGAAGGGCACCCAGGATTGAGAGATCTGGAGATGAACTACCCGGGCAGGGTGATGCATGGCCTCCTCCGGCCATGCTGTGTGGCGAAAGAAGATGTTTGGGTTTGGGACCAAGGAATGCTCGTCTTTTCCTGCTCAGGAGCTGCTGTGCCTCCTTCAGGAAGGGATGACGGGGTCTATCCAGGTATGGCTGGGGACAGTGCAGAGGCAGGGCAGGGCCACAGAGCTCGCCGCTCCTCTGTTGAGGACTGCTTTCCTCTCCTGTTTGCTGCTGCTAAGTACAAATGCAGGTCCATAAGGCAGATACTATATCTGGCCATATTTATCTTGTTCTGCAGAATAGCCAGGAAGATTTTCCTGGGTGAAGAGCTGTGACTTTCAGTCTTGTTAATATTCAGCTGCTCTTTGGTGATATTTTGCTTTGTTGGGACCTGCCTTAGAAATATTGCTGATCCTCCTGGCAGAGTCTGGAGCAGAAGTGCTGTAAATCTCTGGTATTAGTGACTGACAATAGCTCTTCAGTATTTTACTTCCTGACCAGGCCATAAGTAACCCTTTTACTTCAGCTGATTATTAGACACTGGTTGGGCATGCATCCCATGGAAGTTGTGGACAAGCAGCAAACGTTTGGCATTAAAATAGACAGCACATATATAGCTTCTAGTGAGATGCATTAAGCATGATTTAGGGTTGTTGTTGATGTTTGTGCGCTGGTAAGGGTATTCCTGCGCTGAAGATGGAATTCCTGATTTTGTGTTGTTTGCTTCTTTTCTCCAAAAGCTGTTACTGAAGGAATCCAGAGAGGTGCAGGAGCCTCCATGTGCATTGAAACACATGGTCTTGTGTCACCAGAGTAAAGCTTTCCTGCAGATTTTGTACCTACTTCACTGCAATAATTATTTCTTTAACAGTCCCTTCTGTAGGTAGTTCTGTGTTCATCCTGGATTATAGCAGCACAAATCCAATTCACGATCTCCTTGCTGAGGTTTCCATACTGTGTTTGCCATAAAGAATCTCTCTTTGAAGTAGTGTGGCTGCTGGCAGCAGGAGACACAGAGGTGCCAATTTTAATCAACGCTTTTCATTGCAAATGCAGTTTTCAGTTTATTTGGGATGAGGAGAATTTCTCACCACATGGGCTTGCCAAAGGCAGCCCTGAGGAGGTGGGGACAGGTCAGGGGTGGTTCTGCAGCGGCCCCACACACGGTGAGCACCTTCAGCACTTCTGGAGCTGCAGCACAGGGGAGGTGGCAGCAAGGGGAAAGGATATGGTTTAAATTCCATTTCCTGCCCAGGTTCAGGAAGGATGAGGCTTGTGATGCCCAGGGCACAGCAGGGGTGGGCTCAGGGACACCGTGGAACAGACTTCCAGTACCTAAGGGAGCCAGCAAGGAATCTGGAGAGGGGCTTTGGATAAGGATCTGTAGGGACAGGCCAAGGGCATGGCTTTAACCTCCCAGAGGGGAGACTGAGATGAGCTCTGAGGCAGAAGCTCTTCCCTGGGAGGGTGCTGAGGCGCTGGCCCAGGGTGCCCAGAG
>WYDI02029694.1:0-10816 GCA_009867235.2 Psittacus erithacus
TTTTTCATGTGCCTTAGCATGCCTTCCAGGAGAATCTGCTCCAAGATTTTTCCAGGCACAGAGGTGAGACTGACTGGCCTGTAGTTTCCAGGGTAAAATAAGAAATACTCTGAAATGACAGAAAGGATTTGGAAATCTCACTGATGGTGCTGGAAAAGCCCTTGGTGGAATAGAAAACGCAGCTTAGCCAAATCAAGTTATTTGCCGAATGACATCCTGTCTCCCACATTTCAGTTGTATCCCCTGTTTGTCCCCCATCATGTAGCTGCTCTTACAACACTGATGCTAGGTCAACCCAACATGCCTCTATTTCTCGGCTGTCCTTTTAGCTTTTTTTTAGCTGTTTTTTTTTGTTTGCTGGTTTTTGTTTGTTCGCTTTCTGAACCCTTTATAACTTGTTGGCATTTTTGTGGTATTAAAATACTAAAAAAATGATCAGTTTATGAAGTTGAGCCTTATAGTAACTGTAGATTTGACTTTGTGGCTTTGTGGTTTTTGTAACTATGTGAATTAGGGATTCTTGCTTTTTTTTTTTTTAATTTTATGCCATGCTGGCTGATTTGCTCTCCACCAGCACGGTATGAGCATTGTTGCTTTTCGAGACTGCTTTTGCCTGGTTTTAAGGTATGCCCACTGATACTTGTACTTTTGCACATGGGTTAGAAATATTTACAGAAACACATTATTTCTACAATATCAATTTGTCTGCTAGTAAATTAATATTCAACCTAAGTAAGATATTCATGCCTTTGTTGAAAGATGAACACGAACAACATGTCCAGAGATCAACAGTGTGCCTGATATATGTGATATATTTATTAATGTTATAAAATGAATTATACATAAGAAGAGCTAATAGTACTGAATAACCCTCTCTAAAGTGAAAGAAGCAACCTAAAAGACTTAGAAGGGTTATAAAGAAACACTGGTGGGTAATAATTTAGTGTACAAAACAGAAAAAATGAAGTCTGTTTTTACATAATCTGCATCTCAGATACTTAATGGCATAGACGGACATGAAAAAGTGTAATATTTAGGTAGAAAAAAATAGATATATGTCTTTCAAGGCTTGAATTAGAAGATTTACCATACAGGAGAGGATACTGATTTAGGATGATCGACACCTTGGCTCCGAACCTTAGTCCTTCTAAAGAAGATCCTAGGAGCTTTCACAGGGGAGTAAATTCATTCCTGCCTGAGAAAGCAAGTGTTATAGTTCCCTTCTGTACCTGTCTGAACAGGATATAAATTCTTGAAGGGTTCACTTGAGTCCTCAGGTTGAGCTTTGCTAGGTCTTCCTTTCTAGTCCAGAAGAGCCTGTCTGATCCCTGCTGCATGTGAATGATTCTGAAAATAGTATAATTAAACAAGTATGTAGGACAAAGGAATTAAAAGAATGCATTTATTCTGAGGCATTATGTACATTTTTGAGAAATAGTTGCTCAGTTGCTGTATTTTAGATGAGAAAAAGAAGTACGTGTAAAATTTTCTGTGCCTTAAGACAGAGCTGGTGAACACACGTGCTGTGGAGTGTCCCTGTTGTCTGGAGCACGAGCCCCTTATTTCACTCATTTGTTCTGCATGGTGAGGGCTGAGTTCCACAGTTTGCTGTTGGCAGCTGAGAGCTATTATTGGGCTGCAACATCTGTTTCAACAACAGTGGGTCCCTGGTCAGCAAAACTAATTAAAAAAGAAGTCCAGAGTCAAATACCATGACCTATCTGGTGTGTCTATGTGTAAACATGGTAACTACTGGAATAATGAAAACTTTAAAATGTTTAGGATAATTTACAAAAAAATGACAAGTGATGAAAAGTCTCAGAACTGTTCTTCATATCAGACACTTAAGAACAGCGCAAACAAAGATTGGTATTCCTGCAAGCACATAAGCGCATAAGGAACTTTTCATGCACATGGGCATTGGTAGTAAACTCACTAAGGCCACTCAGCTATGCAGCCGTTCTCACATGGGTGAGTATTTACAGAATCGAATTGCAAGTTTCCTCAATACTCTGCCAGGATTTTGTTAATTGGTAATAGTAGCTATGAGGGTGCTCGGGTGTACATTTAATGGCTCCAGACATTCATGGGATTCCTTCCTTTCTCCCTTCTGTCAAAATGTCAGTTGTCAAGACAAAAGTAGCTGTTGCTGGTGAGTTTCAGCATGTTAAATACTTCCCTCTGATATAGCAAGGAGGAGAGGAGTCGTGTTTGTGTTGAGCTGATGAAATGAGATGACTTGCTTGAGGAAAAGGCAGTAGACAAAATATTCAGGACAGGAGGAGCAGGGAGCTGTCAGAGCAGGCACTGCTTGGTTATCAAAGTGGTGACTAAATTAATTGCAAGGCATTCTAATTTTGGGGGTTTTCCCATGCTTGCTGATAAATTCCAAACTTTTTAAAACTGAACTGAGGCTGAAAAGTGACCAAAAGCTCCCTGCTACACAGATGAGAAAGTGATCTCTTTTGTTTTCTAAATATGGGTAGATTTTGTGCTAAAAATTGTGCTTGAAGGAAGCCCCTTCACAGTCCCTGCACGAGCTATATGGGATCTCTGTCCAAATGAGTAAGTGCAGTAGATAGGGCGTTATGAAGCTGCTGCTCTCTAACACAGCAAATGGGCGCGACATGAACTTCCCTCCCCATCCCATATTCAAAATACAGACCATAAGCAAGTAACTGTGAGGTCTTTTTTCCAGAAAAAAGAAAACGCACAGAAGAAACTGTAGCTCTCAAGGTCACAATTTCCCATCCATACAGCTCCTAATGTTGCACAATACATCTCCTCTCCAGGTACATGGTGCAGCTGCAGTCAAACCCATCATGACTATTAAATTAAAGTATCAGTAATTAATAGTGACTCGGAGTAAGTCTATCTATTCACAGTTCTTCTCTTTTTCAAATGTATTTTGAACATTTCCACCCAACAGGAAAATTGATAATGGATTCTTGTGTCTGGTTTTAAAATGCAAAAATTTGTATTTAGCTCTTTCCTGACCAAACCTATGCTTGTCTATGATTTCTCTTATTGTGAAAAAACAGAATCCTTTCTTTTCAGGGGAAACAGAGAGATTGAAAAGGTGTTCTGAAGACGGTACACCTGTGTAGCCAGTTGTTTTCTGCAATCCACTCTTTCTTTAGAAATGATGGGAAATCAATGTTTCCCTAGAGATTTTTATTGCCAGCCTGTTTATCTGCCAGAACCTCTTCAATATCCATCTTAGATGGCTGAGAATTATCTTTACAGGGTGTTGAGATGAATGGTTTGTCAGACTTTCTGCCTGATGCTTTTTACATCCTTTTCTAATCTCTCCATTGAGTAGTAGGTTAGCAAAAAGTAAAATATGTATAGTAAGCCATTTTGGACTGTCAAAATTGCTGCAAATCCTAATTTAGTTATAAGCCCTTAAAAGCAGTAGAAAAACTGCTGTTAATTTTAATGTTTTATGTGTCAAAAATAATGACTAGGTTATGTCATTGTCACATTCAGATTATTTGTCAAGAAGTATATCTTTCTTACAGGGTGACACTATTTTTAGTGAGAAATGACAATGCTCCTATTGATGGTTTTCTTAACGTCACTGGCAAAATTTGGATTATCCACTGCTAATTCTGTTTGTTTAAACTACAAGTCCTTGTGTTTCCTTTTTAAAATAATTTAACTTGCCATCGTGCCATGTAGTGGGTTAGATGACAAGGTAATTGATCCACTGTTCCACATCTCATTGGGCTTTTCCAGATTTTTTCATTGACTTGTGCAAACTCATATTAATGTTTTTTTAGTTATACTTCAGGTGTTGCACCATTGTTTGAGAAATGAGTAATTGAATTATTTGTCTTTTTAATATTTTGCTGGAAAATGCCTCCAACAAGACCAGTTACTAGGAAATTGTATGGATTCTTAGAAAAATTGAAAAGAGTCAGAGAAGGGACAAAAGGAAAAGAGAAAATATCAGCATTTGTTTTGCTAGAAAAACATTGTGAAATTGAGACCTTGCATTTAGTATTATTTAATATTATTATTGAGACCTTGCATTTAGCCTGTTTCACCATTGTGCCTCAGTTGTGAAGAAAGCCCAGAAAACCCAACATGTACCAAACTGAACTTTTTCATTTTAAACTTGGGACCCTCCCTACCCTCCAGCTGCTGTAGACCTTGAGTTTATGCCCATCTCTAATATAAAGACTGCTACTGAGTAAAGGAAGAGGTGCTTTCAAATCAGTTAATCCCGTATGGTGACCATATGTTCCCTATTTCTGTTTCATGCTGTGCTGTCTTCACTTCATACCACTAAACTTTTGGGGCACCATGTTGGTAATTGTTCTCTGCACAAAGACCACAGCGAGGACACTTGGTGCTGGCAGGGATGCCTCTGAGCAGCCCAAGGATGTTTGAAGGGACAATGAGGTGAAGAAGGCAGAGCTCTGAGGGTGAGATGTGGGATCTCCTCTGGCAAGGCAGGATGCCAGTGCTTTACCAACAGTGTGAAGGTTCATGTCAGACTTGCTATGCAGTGGGATAAAAACACCTTTAAACATGATGTTAATGTTTTCCCAGCATGCTGTTGTAGATGGTGCTGAGCCATAGCAATGGGGATGATGGCCTGGAAGGGCTGCCTGGGCTCTCACAGCCCTCCTTCAGGACCTGCCTGCCTCAGGCTGGCACAGGATGAGGGAGCGGGGGCAGATACCAGTGGCTATGAGGACAGGACAGTCACTTCCAAAACAGCCCTGTCCCTTCATATTTAGCCCCCTGATTGCTGCAGGGGCAGCAGAAAGCCCAGCTCCCCACATTTCTCCATCTTGAACATACCTTTCTCCTCCTACTGCTTTTCCGTTGGCAGAAGAAGCCTCTCCCTGGACCCTTATCCGCAGGAGAGTGACATCCAATTTCTCCTACACTGCTGAAAAACTTGGAGTCAGCTGTGACTATGAGAATGTACTTAGTTTTACTGGATGAAAACCGTAATTGTCGTAGCACTGAGGCAGCGCAGAGCAAGACTTTCAGCTGTTGCAATCATCACAGTTCTGCCAGCTTTGAAGGAAATAATCTATTCATGCCAGTCCAGAATCTGGCCTTCTAAAGAAATCAAGAAATGCTGAAATCACCAATGTCACTTTTGAACAACATTGTATTAACATAGTTACCTTTTCTTGCAAGAATAGCTTGCACTTGTTAGCCCAAATTTGAATAAAATTTCAACTGCAAATATATTTGAGGATTTTTTGCCTTGCAATCAGTCATATAAAGAAATATAATTGTCTTTCCACTGTTTTATTCCCATTGCTTGGGTTATGCTATTCAAAGTTCTGAGTAGCTGATGAGCTCAAATTCTTTCACGCACTGATTGCAAAGTTAATCAGCTAGGTGAAATGGGACCGAAATACTATTTGCTCTGATTTCTAGGAATATAAATAGCGACCGCAGCTTTAGTTTCTGAGCTGAACTATCCTCAGGATGCCTGCTTACATTCACCAAAGAGCCAATGGGCATCTGGCTGCAAGACTTCATAGATTTGCTTCTAAAAACTGGAAACAAAGCAGAGAGAGCAAGAACAACGCAGCCCTACAGGATCTCTCCTAAATTAGTGCTTTCACCATGGGAGACTGAGCAGCTCAGGAGAATTGGTAATGAGAAATTGGAGCCATGCACCTCAAGGCTGCCAATCTGTATCTGATCCAGGCTACTACTGGCTGGAAGCCTTTAGCATCCAACAGCTTTTTTCTTGTCTTTGTGAAGCTGTTAGTGGCCTCAGCTCAATTCCTGGTGGAAAAATATCCACAGTAAGAGGCTACTTTCACAGCTGGCATAAAGCCTTGCTTACATTTGCATCAGCGAGTCAAGGTGAGGTCAAGGTAGAGACATTGCTCCTTCCTGCCCTGAGAAGGATCCCCAGGGAAGAGATGCGTAGGAGAAGGAGTGTGGGTAAGACACCATTGCTGATTACTGAGCACTCAGGAGAGGAGTTTGGCCCAGAGAGACCCCGGGCTAGAGAGATGCATAGGTAGGGGTGGCAAAGCATTGCTCAGAAATCACTGGGTGGGGCACAGGAGAGTAAGGAAACCATCTGCATACATTGCTTGTCGGCAGCAGTCTGCTTCTATCCCTACACAGCATTTGTCATGTGAGGACTGAATGCAAGAAGAGTGTGTTTCTGACACACAGCTGCCTAATTTCTGTGCAATCAGTGGGAAGGCAGGGGACGCACACTTTTTATACCTTGGAAAATCCTAGCATCCACCTGAAAAATGCACACCTACCTACTTGTGCCTATATTTTCTGAGGGTGAAGAATTGCTTAGCCCTCATAATACACATGGCTCTTCCAACCTCTCCAAATAAATAAATACATTTACAAAACAGCACTATCAGAATTAACAGCAGCTCTGAAGTCGTCACAGCATAGGCTTTGTTCTTGGGTTAGAAGTGCCAAAGAAGCAGAACAACAAAAGGGAGATGGCATACAGCAGCAGGAGGTGAAATAACTCATTGCAGCAGAACCAGATTTCTCAGAACAAACTGACACATTCAATTAAGCCCTTACTTGGCTACCTGGGGATGAGCTTTAACTGAACCTTGGGCTAGCCATCGAAACACAGGCAGGTAATCAGGTAACATGAGCCACTTGATACCTGCCTGAAAAAAAAGTACGGATTGGGTGTGCAGTACCTAAACTAATTACTCGAAAATGATTGCCTGGATTTAGGCCAAGCATTATCTCACTTGTCCTCGATGCTACTGTAATGGCATCAGGGGAGCAGAAAATGTGGTAACCTGAGAGGGAGATAAGAACAAGAGAGAGGGAGAATTGAGAACACTTTTTAGCTGTGATGGTGATGTTCTGTCTCTGCACTTCTCTTTTGCCCAACTTCAACAATAGTGAAGCAGCCTTTGTATCTTGTCTCCTTTTAAAATGGATTGGCAGTCAGAAGCATTATCCACACATGCATAGTCTAAACAGTATGAATTAACCTGTTCAGGATTTTTTCTCCTCGCTCTCCATAAAGCTAGATTGATCCTATTGAAGAAGAAAATGTCAAGATTTGAAAGTAATTTTTATAAAGGAAACCACAAATCCCTGATCATAAAAAACCTATAATCTTCATTTTCTAAGCAGATGTGAATATAATTTTGAATATATAGTGAATATAATTTTGACTCAAGCAGAGTAAAACAGAGAAGTTCCAATCCAAAGGATTATTGAGCTCAACGAAAAAAATTCCTTTTCCTTTGGTAGATTTAAAGAGGAGCTGAAGAGAACGGTTATTTTACTGCCAATGGAGAAAATCAGTCATTTGGTTTCTGATATTGTAGACCAGTATACAGGACCTGACTAGGAATTTAGGACAAGCACATAAGGTAAAAGTCAAAATTAGAGAACAAAATCACCAACAATCAACCAATAGTACCACCTTTTCTATCTTTCAAATACTGTCATCTGAAGAAAATTTAAAATATTATTCATATATATGAATATGAGGAGTTGAAAACTCATGCATTGTGTTTAAAATGTGCCTGGAAAGTGTGGGCTTAGGAAGTACTACAAGTATATTTATGGGAAAGGAAGGCACCTGAGACTTAACTTTGCTAAGTGCTGTGCTTCAGGGTGTTCAGTTGATGTAGAACTTATAGCGTGAAACCCATGTGAAACAGGCATCCAGTAGGAGCTGAAAAAATATTGAAAAGCTCTAGCTTTTCATTGTTTGCTGTACTGCTTTCATATATGTGAATATAATAAACTGAGTATTTTAGTCATAAAGCATCAGAAAAGAATAGGCAAGAATGTGAAATCAATAAGCTTATTCTTTGCAAGAGAAGACAAGTATGATTTTTATTGAGTGAATTTAATAATCCATCCCTAATTCACTTAGTCAATGTTTAGAAAGTCAGTAAATGCTCATTTTCACCTCTAGCTCCATAGGGGTATACTTATTCAACTCAATGTAGATTTGTTTAAACTTGCAAAAGAGTACAGATCTGGGGAACAGTGCTTCATTGGTGCATTAGAACCTGCAAACTACATTTCTACAAAGAGCAGATAACCCATGACCATTTATGTGCTGCTGCCTGGCCTTCGGCATCGTGTTGGGTGTGAGCTGGGCATGTCAGTATTCACCTTTGCTCCCTGTCCAGGATGTCAGGGGAGGTTAAGCATTCCCCTGGAGAGCACAGCTGAGGGTTAGGGGACAGGGCAGTTTCTGTCATTGAACTTCAGTTTGGCACTACCTAGAAGCTGTCATTGCCGTTAATGCTCGTTTTTAATTCTCCTCTGTCATCTTTGGTGGCCATCTGTATTTACAAAGAGCCCCAATGTGCTGTACCAGCCTACTTCTTTCAAGGGAACCTGCAGCCAAAATTATCAGTGACCTTTCTCAGGAGCACAGGTAGAAACCTCTTCTTGAGTGAGATAAAGAAATTAGAACTTCATTCTTCCGTGGTTTACTCCTAGGAATGCATTTTGGCAAGATCCTAAGAATAAACCAGTTATTGAAAGGGGGATCTGGGAAGTTGACAAGCATGCCTAAGCCCAGCAGGGAAATTTGATGAGGAAATAAGATGCTTTGTAGATCAGTGTGTAGTGATTAGTCTTTTGAATGCTGGGATTATTGTATAAGCAAAAGAGGAGGAGGGCACTTGTTGTGTCTGACAGCTACCACTTATACAGGTATTCTTCAACCTAATGAGAAACATAATGGTGTATTTGTTTATAAATCTTGAGAGAGACTCCTGTGTTTTCCATAGGCCAATTAAATGTGATGGAAAAGGCAACTTTTGTTTTTCTTCTTTCCCAAATTAGAATCACTACAGAAAGGACAGGTAAAAAATTCCAGCAAATATCCTGCCCTGTCACTGACATGCTGCCTTCAATCTCGGAGTCTATCTTCATCTTTAAACAAAAAGTGTATTATGTATTTGAAAACACAGACACCACATTTTGCATACTGCAGATGCATGCTGAGAATAACCAAGGTCCCAGAAATCATCTGGTATGACAGATGTTGCATGCTATCCAAAAGCAGGCAGGTTAGGAAAAGCAAGTAGTAGAAAAACTAATTAAATGAACTTCTGAAACCATTGCAAAGAAATTTAAAATTTTAAATATCCTATAAAAACAATAGAGAAGCTGAGGCTTCAGTCTGGTTTTTTCCTTTTGCATAAATATTTTCATAATTCTTGTTTTGAAAACTATCATCTCCGTGTTTTACCAATTGAACTATCTCTAATAAACAGTGTTTCCCCTTCTGCATATACTTCTCCCATCATCTTATACATCTTATAAACATACAAAGGTAACTTCTTAAACTTGCTTAGAGTTTCTCACATAGATTCTACTAATAAGCATTATGAATCGGTGTGAAAAGAAAGAAAAACCGAGGCAAAACATTCAACTTCAGATAAACTTTAGAGTATTTTACAGAAGTTTTCACACACGACACATAACATATGAGATTATTCACACAGAAAATGCTTAGGGAAACAGAGAGTCATTTGCAGACTTCTCTGAGCAGCCTGTAGATTTGATTCAAAATAACCTATTTGCAATGTTATTTGATTATCCTGGCCATTATTATGCATTTTTGTTTAGTTTTCTGCACCGTGGCTAATGAGTTGGCTAAGACCACCTGGAGTTAGCTGGAGATTAGAGTATTTCCAGTCCTGTCTGCAGTGCCCTTTCCCTTACAGGCAGACTAATTTGTGTGCAAGCAAGATTTATCATGAATCTGTGTCTCTCTGTCTCACTGGGACATTATCTTAGGAAGTGTTATTCTAAGTAGCAATTCCCCAGTTCAAGTGAAAACACTTATGGAGCCAGCTTATTGAAGGAAAAGCTGAAGTATATTTATGAATGTTTACACATAACATATGCACATACTTCTACATGCTATGGGATATAACACCACCTGGACTGAGGCCAGATCTCACTGTTTATAAGCACAGAATGTATGGCTGCATTTTGTTCAGCTTTTCCTGAGTAGCAGGGATAATCTAAGTGTAAATGAGTCCCTGCCTGAGTTATAGCTTTATTGAATTAGTTGCTGGAGCAAGTACTTAGTTATGATAGCATTTTATAGGTGGAACTCCCAACCAGAAAAGAAAGGGGACATTTTTCCAAAAATTCACTGTGACATTCATGTTAAGTATGTGTGGTTCTAATAAACCTCATTTTGAGGAGTATCTTCAGTGCTAGCTGCCACTAGTGACCCTGCCATTGCTTCTTAAGCTGCAGTTGGCTGACTACTATGAAGGAAGTCCTTGAATTTTGGAGTCTCAGAGTCTCACATGAGGTTTTATCATAAAGCTAGCTTAGTCCTGGTAGCAGCACTTTATGTATTTTTTACTTTGCAAAGTAAAAATGCAAAGAAACTTAAGTAGAGTCATTTATTGATATGATAAATGACTGTCAGTTTTAAGAACATGAGAACATGTTGCCCATCTATGTGGACTCTACATTGATGCTCTGCTGTTCCATTTCTTCTGCAGTTCCCCTTCATCTTTAGTCTATTGTCAGCTTATCAGAAACAGACCTGTATAAATTTTCGCATGTATTGTGTTTTCCTGAAATACCCCTGCCTTGTTAGAGGATTGCTGTCAGTTTTTAGAATACTTGCCACAACATATGTATGCAGTGGGTGATATTAGATAAATAAAAATCCATTTCATAATCCATTTCAAATCCGTTTCCATAGCAGATCACTGTCATCTTGAACACTTGATTTGTTGTACCTTGCTGCACGCAATTTTTCTAATCCTTTTATTTCTAGCTGTGGAATCAGTATCTATAAAGGACCTAAGATGACATCCACAATTTATAGCCA
>WYDI02029695.1:0-19929 GCA_009867235.2 Psittacus erithacus
GCTCTAGTGGAAGGTGTCCCTGCCCGTGGCAGGGGTTGGAGCTGGAGGAGCTTTAAGGTCCCTTCCAAACCAAACCAGGCTGGGATTCACCCACATGTCCAGGGGACATTGCAGTGCCTCCGGACTGGCCATTCCTGGAGTCTGGTCTCCTAGGGAAGGCAACCAGGAACCATTCCATCCACTTTTGTGGCAAAGAAGAAAGGGGCCACTTCCCCATGTATAACGCACCCACTTGAAGACACCACGTGAAATATCAGTTGAATATATACTTATATCCCCATAGCCCTGGCTGGTGTGGTGCTGGTGGAACTGATGGAGCTGCCTAAGCCCCTCACAATACCCCCTCCAGCATGAGATACCCCTGGCACTGATGGGAGGGACATTCCCAATACAATGTTTGGAGCCCGCTGTCCTGCCCAAGTTTCATTCCCATTGGAGTTCTTCTTCCGAGTTTATTTTTGGTAGGGCCTGAAATAGGACCTGGATTGTTGGCATCGGGCTCCCTGTTATCACTGCTTGCCGGCCAAGCCAAAGCAAACGAGCTCTTGTCCAACCCAATGGTTCCTTCTTCAGGCTGGGAAACCTGGAGGGAATGGGAAGCGGATCAGTGTTACAGTGCTGGTGAAGGAGAAGATCGGCCACAAGTGCTACTTGTGCTCCTCTGCTCCCCTGGATGAGGTGCTGGTGGAGAGGAAGGCTGGTGGCTGTGGGGCAGGTCCTGCTCCATCACAGCATCATCTGCCAGCCCCACCCACTCCTCCCCCCTGCTCACATGCAATGCTAAACGTGAAGCCATCATGCTGTCACCAAAGGTGTGACCTGTCTGTTGGGGAAGGTGGCTCCTGCTCCATTCCAGGGGAGCAGAAGCGCTGGATTTGCTCCGCATTATGACCTCCTCCTGTGGTTGGGTTCTGCTGTTTTTCCTTTGAGGTCAGTGGTTTCTGCACCTCCAGGAGAGCAGGGCAAAGCAGCTCAGAAAAGCAAATGGAAGTCCTGTGGGACTCAGCTGCAGAGGAAGCTGTTCTGTTTGTCAGCGTCTGCTCGTTTGTGGAACCCTCAAGAAAGTCTCTTCAGCAGTGTCTACCTCAGGATGCTGCCAGAGATGAGTAAAGTGCATCCTGCAGGCCCCAGCAGGATGCTTGGAAAGGAGAATCACAACCACATTATGTGGACAAACCAGCCCCTCGTGATGCTGAGGAGTGGCAAAGCCTCATCCCTTGCAATGGTAACGTCCTTCATGGCCTGTGGCAGCACATGAAGAAGCATCTGACCCACCTGAGCTGGAAGGACCCTGCTGGAGGTACCTGGAGGCTATGGTGGACCTCAAGGTGACATCAGCCTGTTGCTGCCCTTCTCCAGAGGAAGGCAAAGCTGGCAGTGGGAGACACTGGGGAGGTCACAGGCAGCCACCTCAAGGAAGCTGCTGATGCTCCACCCAGTAGGGTCCAGTGTGGGCCTCCCAGTTCAAGAGGGATTTGAAGAAACTAGAGGGGCTGGAGGACAACCAGCATGGACATGGAGCTGGCACACAATGAGGATGCTGAATATGCAGGGTGAGGGGCTCCTCATCCTGCCCCAGGGCTGGTCTTTGCAGCCCCAGAAGGGACCTGCCTCCCTGCCTGTACCTGCTGTGAGTCCATCCATCTCCCACTGCATCCTGCTCAGGACCAGGCTGAGCATCTGAGCGAGGCTGGGCGCTGCCCAGCACATCCCTGCCCTCGGGGCAGCTGGAGTGCAGAGAGACAGCACCTGGCTGTAGAAGAAATACACTTTTATTGGGAAGCGCTCTGCAGAGGTGCCAGGCTCTGTCGTACCGAAGGATCCCTCCAACGCTGCTGGGTGGGAGTGAGAGCCCAAAGGACATCAGCTCTGGCCATAACCAGGGCTCTCCTCCGGGCCAGAAGCAACCCCGAGGCTGGAGGGGTGGGTGGCATCGGTCGAAACCAGCTCGACCCCACGCCGGGCATGGCACGGCTGTGGCAGCACTAGCAATGGAGCCGTGCCTGGAGCCCAGGACGCTGGGGCAGGGGCTTGGTGCCGGTGATGGGTGCGGGGTCCCAGCACCCCACTGCAGCCCAAGCATGGGGTGTGAGAAGCGAGCGGCTCCGTTACTGCAGAATACACTGTGGGTACAAGCGCTGCTTATGCGGCCAATAATACTGCTACAAAAAGGGGGAGGGGATGCCAAGCACGGACTCCCCTGGGGCTGGTGGCCAGGAAACTCCCTGCGGTCCTGGCAGGGAGCAGGCAGCGGGGCATGGATGGGGAGGACCAGGTCCTGGAGCAGGGGAGACTAAAGGAGAGAGGGGGATGAGAGGGATGGAGAGAAGGGGAACTGGAGGCTCAGGACTGCTCCCGTGCCCCCTGCCCAGCCCAGGCTCCCATGCCCGCCGGCCGTTCTGGCAAAGGTCCTTCCTCCGGCGCGGGGCCGGCTGGCGCGGGGCTGGTGCCCGGCTCCCGGTCACTGCACGGCCTGAGCGGGCGCAGCGGCGGCTCGGGGCGGCTCCAGGCTGGCTTCTCGGCTCTTCTTCCGGGGGGGCTTTTTGATGGGGGTTTTCTTGGCCGCCTGCTCACCAGCGGGAGCCGGGTCCTGGCTGCTGCTGCTGCCGCTCGGCTTCTCCACCCACTTGTGCTCCCCGGCCGCCGGCTCGGCCGCCGCGGGGATCAGTTTCTGCAGGGGGGGGGAGCTGGGCAGCAGGGGCTTGCTGGTCTTCTGGCCGCCGGCGGCCGCCGAGCGCTTGGCTTTCTGCGGAGGGGTGGGCTTCTCCCGCTGCACGCCCACCCCGTTCGCCCGGGCACCTCCGTCCCCCTTGTTGAGGCTCTGAGTCTTTTCCTTCAGCTGGGCAGCTAGCTCGGAGGCCAGCTGGGGATGGAGGGGCTCGGAGCGCGGTTTCCCAGCACCGGGGCTGCGCGGAGCATCCCTGGTGTCCCCAGCCCGCCGCTCCGGCTGGAAGGCACCCATCTTCCGGAAGGCGTTCTGCACCGCCCCATTGATGCTCTCCGTGGGCTCTGAGATGGCTTTGCTCCTCTGCTTGGGCTTGGAGGGCGACTGGGGCTCCCCGGCCAGGCTGGCTTTACCCTCGGGGACACCAGGCTCCTTCGGTTGCTTCTGTGCTTTCTCCTTGCCCCGCGCGCTGCCCCTCTCCTCTGCCCTGCTCTGCATGCCGGCCGATGTCTCGCTCGGGCTCCTCTTCCTCTTGGCCAAGCCCTGGCCTTGCTCGGGGCTGTCGGACCGGGCGGCCGCTCGCTCTGGGGACCGGCTGGACACCGGCAACGAGTTGGACTGGCTGGAGTTGTACCTGCCGTGGATCCAGGAGACTTTGGGCTTTGTGGCTGGGTCTGGGGGACGGGGCTTGGTCCGTTCTGGGGACGGTGGCTTCCCGGGGCCACGTGGCTCTGCGGTGCCATCCTCTTCCTCCTTGGACTGCTTGGAGAGACGGGCAACCCGGGCATAGAGCGCGGCACCGGCTGAGCCCGAGCCACAGGACGAGCGCTCGCTGTCCGAGGACTTGAGCAGGGGCGTTTCGCTGCTGTCGGCCGGGAAGGCTCGGACCGAGCCCGTCTCCTTCAGGAAGGTGTATTCACCCGCTTCCTCCCCGCTGGCCGGGGCTGCCAGCTTGTCCCCGGGGCTGGCGGCTGTCCCCCGGTCCCGGCTGTCACCCACGCTCTCTGCAGGAAGAGAGCACGGTTGGCGTCAGGAGGGGCTGTGCCCGGGGAGGGGAAGGTCTGAGATGCACCTGCAGCACGATGGGACAGCATCCCCCTCAGTGTTGGTGACAACACATGCTGGTGTTGTCCCCAGCTCCCTCCTCCCAGTCACAAGAAGGCTCTTAAAGTGACCCTGGAGGAGGGAGATGTGAAACCGAATGGGAGGGAACATTGTCCCCTGCATCCCTTCTCAGGGGCTAGGGAGCCAGGGTAATAGTACCCACCACACAAAGGTGATGCCTCTCCACTGAGCAGGAGGTGGACCCTGGAGATAGCCCTCAGGAGCCCTGGGGAAGCACTGCTCCCTGCTCACCTTCATGGGGGACGCAGTACACCGGCCCCTCATCTGTGGTGTCAAAGGAGGAGAAGGAGCCGCGGGATGACCAGGACGGGGAAGGCTGCTCCACCACAGAGGGCGGCTCAACGAAGCTGCAGTTCAGGGTGTTCTCCAGGTCGTGGTGGGCAACTGAAGGACAAAGAACTGCTGTCAGTGCCCGGCTGGCCGGACACCCCAGCCCAGCCAGGAAAGGCGGTCATAGAATCACAGGACCATGGCAGCACCCAGCTCGGTGGAGGGGAGCGACCCTCCCTGAGACTCAGGCACCTCCAGATGCTCTGGTAACCAAGAAGCCGCCAGCATCCTGGCTTGGATCAGCACCAGTGTGGCAGCAGGGCCAGGGCAGTGATTGTGCCCCTGCACTGGGCACTGGTGAGGCTGCACCTTGAATCCTGTGTTCAGCTCTGGGCCCCTTTGGGGATGACAATTACCCCCAGGTATTTGTCATCTCTGCCCACACATCCCAACACCTAAGGCACACTGCAATTTCCTGGTTGGACTGGGGGATTCTTGCACATCCCTGCTTTACAATAAAATAATTTTCAGTGTTATGGGGATGTCCCCCTCTCCCAGAACATTGATTCTTTATTAGGACTGCATTAAAAGGAGGGTAACGATGCCCACCTGCCCCGGCCCAGTTTGGCTTCTTGGAGAAAGGAAAGAAAACCCCAATACAGTGATACTTCAAGAGCAAACAGCCGCAGAGGGGAGGTGGCAGTTCCAATATGGCTTTCCTTTAATACAAACCAAAAAGGGAAAATTAAAAGCAGCTGGCTGGAAGTAGATGAAGGGAGACGCTTCCTGAGAGGAGGCGTGATGAGTGGCTGGGACCCACGGCCACGAGGCGCCTCTGGGACCTCAATGAGACCCAGGATATGGCCAGAAGATACAAAGAGGATGTGCAGCACACCCAGAGGGGGATGGGGGCTCCTGCGTGGTCGCTTGGGATTTACCTGCCCTGGACAATATATGCCCCTGGCTGATGGGGCTGGGAGAACATGGATACTTCCACCAGTCCCCTCCTGCCACTGCTCCCCAAAATCTCCCAGGGCCACAGCATGAAGGTGCCAACCCCAGCCCTGCCTGCATGATGGCCCAAACCCTGGCGCTGCAGCCACAGGGGTCAGCCCAGGCTGTGGCCCTGCTGGCTGCCAGCTTGGTGCGATCTCCAGGGAGATGCTGCAAATCCAAAGCTGCTGCCAAGGCTGGGAAGAAGCTTTCCAGAGGGACACTTGGGGCTCCTGATGAGCTTCAGGGAGACCTGGTATCCTGCCTGGGAAGGTTCTACCATGTGTGGGCTCGTGCTCACTGTTATTGACCATGATCATGTTTGAGCCCAGAGGGGAAACCCACCCAGTGCCAGCAAACACATGGCTGGGGCAGCAGCCCTGCAAGGACATGAGCGGATCCAGAGCAACCATCTGCTGGGCATCTTTGGCTTCAGGCAGCACTGGTTTACCCATGACATCCCCACAGCGTCCTGAGCACCTTCAGCTCTGACCTGGCCTTTAGGATGTGGCATTTCAGCATCCCTGGACCCTCCTGCTGAGGCAGGACCAACATGGGAGCAGGCTACTGTGTTGTGGCCACTGTGGCTTTAGGTGGAGCTGTGTGCTGACATGGCATCGTGGTCACTGGCACCCCTGGGATGAAGCTGCTCCAGGCACTCAGCAGCTCCCCCTTGTCCGGGGGTTCCCCAGACCCAGTGGGGGCTGGAGGCATTGCTGCACCATGCACTAGAGCGGCCAAAACCCACTGGCCCCCGCGTGTGGGCTGACGTGAGGAGCACAAGGCAAGCCCTGACCAAAGCCTATTCCCTTTTCCTAACAACCCCCAGCCTCGCCACCAGGCTCTGGGAATAGCCACAGCCCTGCCAGGACATGAGGCCATCCCGAGCATCCCTCTGGCACTGTCCTCACCCCTCCCGGGCCCGCTGCTGCCTTGTTTGCACAGAGCTGGATAGGCTTCAGCTGCCTCTGGGCCGGTGCAAGGAAGGCGCAGGCAGCTGCCCTTGATCTCCTCCTACCCCTGCCACACACAGGCACCCTCTGTCCTTCCTGAGCCCTGCCCGGCCCCTTCTACAAACACAGCCTCTGTTATCCTTGCAGTGGGAATGTTTCTCCGGCCCCGACACACCCTGCTCCATGGCAGGGCTTTGCTGTGCCCCACATGGCAAGGAGGCTGTGACGAAGGAGCTCAGGAACCGTGTGCTGGGATGAGGCCATGTCCCACCCGGAATGGGGGACTTGGCATTATGCTGAGCCACTGTCCAGCGGGATGTGGCTGCTCAGGATATCCCACTGTCACTGCATTCCCAGGGAAGGGAGGCTGAGCCCCATGGCAGTGCAGCACCCCCAGTTTATTCAGTGGGGTCCTCTCTGGGGCAGCACATCCCTAGCTCCTCATGCTGGGATGAGCACAGGGAGGGTTTGGTGCAGGGGACGCTGTCCTCCAGCTGCCTGGATCCCCAACAGCCCTGACAGCTCCAGGTCAGGCCCTTTGCCACATGTGAGCATCCTCTTGCAAGTGCAGTTTGTGCCCAGGCAGTGTGGGGAGCTCCCCCAACGTTCCTGCCCTCCACCCTCACCTCTGCTGCACGCAGCAGCAGGGTGGGCTCTGGCCCCAGCTGGGATGCTCAGGCTCCACACAAAGCTTGGGCAGGGTTAGGCCAGGACCAAAAGGCCAAAGGAGGCAATTCCCTGGTGCAACAGGGACATTTCCCTCACCTGGGGAACCTCAAATCCCCACAGAGCAGCTCAGCAGAGCATTGGCCACCAGGCAGCCACCCTTGCAAAGCAAAATGATACCACTGACATCCAGAAGCTGCAGAAAGCGCTCAGCCCCTGTGAGCTATGTGCTCACACCAAGCACTTTGATGGGGCTGGGGACCTGCATGTCCCCGTCCCTGCTGTGATGTGCTCACTGCCTGGGCTGGGGGCTGCGAGTCCTGCTCTGTCCTGTGAGAGGTCAGCCCCTGGGCTGTGGCTCTGTGCCCCCTCCCCAGATGGCAGCACCTTACCCATGACCTTGGGCAGCTTCTGGCGGCGCAGTGGGATGCGAGGGAGCTTCATGCTGATGCGGCTGAACGGCCCGCACAAGCGCCTTGGTGGCTTCTTGGCTGCTGCCGGGTCCTGGCCGGAGCTGCAAGAGAAGGTGACAGCCCCATCAGAGAGGCATCAGCAACCACCCTGTGGTGGGGACAGCGTTCACGGGGTGATGGAGAGAGTCAGAGCTTCAGGGGTCTGCAGAGACAAAGGGCGTTAGGGGAAAATAATGGGGCAGGTGAAAGGGAGGTTGGAGACTGCCGAGGGTGCTGCCGGCCCGGCTCTGGCTTACACCACACTGGGATGCAGAGCAGTGCCAGGGGGTGGTGGCAAGGCCAGAGCCGGTCATGGCTGTTGGCAGCCCAAAGCACCTGGAATGCCCAGCCAAGACCCCAGAACAAACACGTGGCTTCTCTTTATTTGCTCTCTGGTTTTGAGGCATTTTCAGGCAATTATCTGCAGCCACAGGAGCGAGCAGCTTCCCAGGCTGACACACAACCTGTTCTGTGCCCATCACTTGGGATGCTCCACAAGACAGCACCATGGGGTGGCACTGCGGGTGACCTGGCTTTTAGGGGACATGGCAGAGGTCCAGGCACCCTGGGAGAGAGGGAACTGATCTCCCCTCTCCCTGTGCCACACTTCACCACAGTGTGCTGCGCCGGCACTTTTCTCTGCAGGGACCTGCAGCCCCCAGGGCTTCTGAGCCAGATGTGTGGGACATGCTGAGCTGGCATGGCTGCAATAGGAGCTTCTGAAAAATTCCAGAGCAGAGAGAAGGGATTCACCGTGGCCGGAGGAGCTCCTACAGCCTGGCCCATGCTGAGCAGCACAAGCCTTTCCCTTTGCAATGGGGATGTCACCTGGCACTGCCAACATGCTGCCAGCATCAGCATCCCAGCCTAGCAGTGCTGCTGCCCATCGCTCCCCTGCAGCACCCATGCCATGGCCCAGGGGGCTGTTCTTGAGGGTCTTGGTCACATCTTGATGCCCTCACTGTGTTTTAGGGCTCCCTTTGCAGACGAGCTCCATCCTCCCAGATACTCGAGAGGACCAAGTAGGTCTCCATGAAGCGGTGGCCCATGAGAGGGAAACAGTCAGGGAAGAGGCATCATCCCCTGCTTGGGTGCTGCACTGAGGATGCAGTGGAACCCACTCATACCCCTAGGATGTGCAGGACACATGGTGCTGCTCTGCCTCAGTTTCCCTGCAGCACTGCTGTCCCAGTGCGGTCCCTGCATCCCCATCCTGATCCCAGCCACCCAGGTCACCGATGTCCCCAGCTGCCGCCTTCCCTGCTCAGGCTTTGTGTCAGAGGCCGGCGGGGGCCTTCCTGGCCCTGGTACTCACCCACAGGCTTCGTCCTTCTTGCGGCAGATGCAACAGCAGCAGAGCAGAGACAGCAGGAGGATGAGCAGCAGTGCCAGGAGCGCTCCTGCGCCGATCACCCCCATCCGCTGGTTGGCCTCTGCAAGGCAGAACAGGTGGCTCAGCCCCATCCAGTCCCGTGCACCCCCAGTGCCATCCCGTGCCCATCCCGGCTCTCACCCATGTGGCAGGCACCCGTCAGTGGGTTGCAGGCACCGTCGTGGCACCCGCAGGCTTCAGCGCAGTTGGCTCCATAGCGGCCGGGTGGGCACGTGAGGTTACAGCTGGGAGGAAACAGTGATCATGAGCCAGGCTGGAAAACACCTTAAAGATCACCCTCTCCAATGGCTCTCAGCACTGCCAAGGTCACCACTAACCCATGGAACTGAGGGCCTCGGCTACACGGTGCAGTGGATTCAGGGATGCTGGTGGCACTGCTGGGCACTGAACCCCAGCAGCTGCTCACCAGCAGCAGCGTCCCGGCAGGAATGGCTGCAGCCATAAGGAGCCAGCGGGCCCTGGCCCAAATCTGCTCCCCTGGGAACATCCCAGCCCTCGGCACCGTGCCTGTAGGCGGCTCAGCCCATTTCACACTCCAACAACTCGCAAAGCCCAGCCTCGTGCCTGCCAGGCGCTGGGTGCCGGCCGGGACGCACACTGAGCCCCGCGGCTGCCCCAGCGGCTGTGAGCAGGGATGGTTCCCCGGCAAAACTGCGCATCCCCCCACCGGGACCTGCATTTCCTCACATGCTGGGAGAGCACAGGGCAGTAATTTGCTTTCTTGTCACCTCTGGTCCTGACACCTCTGGGAATGATGTGGAGGAGATACACAACTCTCTGCACACCACAGGTACTTTAGTGTCCTCCCAATGCAGAGCTGAGAGAACCCCCTGCACGGGGAGGACATCATTCTGCCTTCCTTCCAGAAATCATCCGTTTTTAGCAAAATTATACACTGACAAAAGCATGAGTTTGCACATAGTCACAGGGAGCAGCCTGAACCTGGAGTGCACTCATACAGCACAGCTCAGCCCACAGCTGCAGTGCTGCTGGGGATGCTGCAGGGGCTGTGGCTGCATCCCGAGCATCCTGGTCCCCACACTGTGCGGGGACCCCTGGCACTGTGCAGGGGTCTCAGTTTAATCCATGTGCTGCTGTCTGGAACTCTGCTGAAAGCAGCACCAGCACCCTCCTCCCTCCACCTCTGCTGCCAAAGGTGGACATGATGCCCTGGCCTGAGCTGCTGCCAGCGCCCATCCGGCTCTTTTAGCAGCACGAGGGGTTGGTGAAGCTCCCCCAAACCTGCCCAAAATCCAAACACCCCTTGTTTATATGCCCTGAGTGAAACACTGGCATGGGCAGGATGCCAGCTCCGAATCCCTCTTCTGCCATCACCCCTGCGGTTAGTGATGGGAAAATCCGAGCAACACCGGCACTGTGGGAGCTGTCTGCATGCTCCAGGCAGAAGGAAATGCTTTCCTGCCTTTCCACACAGTCCCACACTGGACAAAACCACCAGGGAATGCAAGCAGGATATCCAATGTCTCTGTGCCCCCTCCTTGGGCAGGAGGAGGGCTGCAGGGCTCTTCCCAGGGGTGAGGAAGACTCTGGCCAGAGCTGTAGCTTGCAGCAGGAGCACCCTGTGGATGCCATGCCTGTGAGGCTTTTTGCTATTCTGGGATGTGGTTTTCTCTCTCTTTTCCTCTAGAAATTCCACCCTGGACTTAAAATCCCCCAAGAAACCACTGTTTTGTCGACAGTGTTTGTTTTTGCCAAATAGACATTTTCTACAGCAAAATCCCTCTCTTGCTAAGGGCTCCATGAGCGCGCCCTTTCTCCCCCTCCCAAAATTCACCTCAATTGTTGCCCGCGAGTGCTTCCACCACAGGAAACCTTTTGTCTGGGAACCTCCTTGGACAGGAGGAGGCCTGGGGGGCTTTTCCCAGGGGTGAGGAAGATGCTGGCCAGAGGGTCCAGACCCCAGGAGCCCTGGGGTGCACCCCAAGCATGCCCACCGTGCCTCACGTACTAGGTGCCATGGGAGCCAGGGTGGCAGAGGCAGCGGCCTGTCTCAAAGTGGCACTGGCCATTGATGCAGTCGCTGCAGACGAAGGCACAGTTCTCCCCGTATGTCCCGTTCCGGCACTTTGTTTCACACCTGAAATGGGAGGGATGAGGGTAGGCGATGGAGCATCCATGGACCCTGGGGAACGATGGCATCCATCCCCCGACCTTCCTGCCTGCAGGCAGGGAGAGGGGCTGTGTGTTATCATCCCTGTTTGGGTTCCTCAAAGCCCTGGAACTGATCCTGGGCACAACAGCCTAAGGAAATGCATCCAAGCTTGAAAGCTGAGTCCTGCCATGAGCACCCAGCACTGCATAGGGGCATAGGGCAGGGGTCTCACGGGCTCCCTCCAGTCTCATAGCTGTGCAAGTGGGCTCAGCCCATCCCTGCCCTCCCCTTCTGGCTGCAGAAAGCTGGACAGGGAGCAGGAGGGATGCTGGACATCACCTGCCTGGTCCCGGCTGCAGCACTCACCGGTCTCCGATCCAGCCAGGGTTGCAGTGGGAGCACTTGCCGTTGATGTGGTTGCAGGTGTGACCATCCTTGCAGGGGGGACAGAGCTTCTCACAGCCCTCTCCATAGAAGCCAGGCGAGCAGGGCTGGTCGCACTTGGTGCCGTTCCAGCCTGCCTCGCAGGTCAGGCAGCGCCCATCCGCCACAGTGCACGGCTGCAGGCTCTTGCACTGCCCGCACCTGCAACAGCAACTTCCCTTTGTTCAACATTTCCCTTCCCTCATCTTTCTCAGCCCCTTACTTCAGCAAAGAGGGGGCTTTGATAACAGAGAACAGGAAATACGGCTCAAATTATTAATAATCTACCCTTACTATCTTGTTTTCTGGAACTGCACTCAGAAGTATCAGTGCAAAACACCTCCTTCCACTCCCTGGGAATGTCACAGTCTAGGCATGACTATGGCTGTGAGGGGGAGCCCATCAGCCTGCACAGCATCCCTCCATCCTCCTGCTGCCACCTCCCACTGAACTCGTGGGGTCCGGGCACTCACCGCCTCCTGCAGCCCTGTCCATAGAATCCTGCGGGGCACGGCTCGCGGCAGTACTTCCCGCGGTATCCCGGCTCACACGTGCACGTCCCGTCCACCTGGTTGCACTTGCCCTTGTAGCACTGGCAGTAGCGGTCGCAGCGGGGCCCGAACGTCCGCTCCCGGCACTGGCAGCGCCCTGTGAACTGCTCACAGGGAGAGTTGTTGCAGGAGCACTGGTTGTTGCAGCCGCGGCCCCACCAGCCGGGCTGGCACAGGCAGTTCCCTGTCTGCTGGTCGCACTGGGAGTTGTGGCTGCAGTAGCAGGAGCTGGAGCACTGCGGTCCCCACCAGTTGGGCTCGCAGGTGCACTTGCCTGTCTTCTGTTCACACTTGCCGTGCTTGCAGAGGCAGATGTTCTCGCACTTGGGACCCCAGCGGTTGGGGTTGCAGGTGCACTGCCCCGTCACGTCCTCGCACTGCCCGTTGGGGTGGCAGCTGCACATCTCCTTGCAATCAGGACCCCAGAACTGCCGCGGACACTCTGCGGGCAGAGCCATCAGCCCTGGCACTGCCTGCGGGAAACAACCCCACCTCCAGGAGAGACCCCTGCTCCCAACAGGATGCTCACAGTGACCCCTCCTCCTGTAGTGCGCTGGGTCTCAGAGGAGACCTCACCAAAGGGACAATGCCCTGGCCACAAAGAGCAGAGCACCCACCAGAGAGGCCGGGATGAGCTAACCCCCAGCGAACCCCACCAAGGACACCTCGTGCCATGCCGTACTCACTGGTGTCACAGTTGGCGCCAAAGTAGCCATGGCGGCAGCGGCACTCGCCGGGCCGGACGCACACCTCATTCTCCTTGCAGGTGAAGTTCCCCTCACACACAGCTGGGCGGATGGATAGACATCAGCACAATGCCACTGGACCCATCCCTGTCCCCAAACACACCCCACCCCTGCAGGGTGCGTGGTGGCAGTCCAGGTGCTGGGGCACAGTGACCGTCCTGGCAAACAGCCGGTCAGGCCGGATGGGACCCTCGCCAAGAAAAGTCCACCAGCCTCCTGCCACCCCATTCAGCTCCATCCCTGCCACCAGCCTCCTGCCACCCAGCTCAGCCCGTCCCTGTCCAGGTCTGCACCCAGCAGCGGCTCAGCTCCGTGTCACCAGCAGAAGCACCCCTGTGCCAGGACTGCCTGTGGACACCAGAGGAGAACAGGGACATGGGTTGGGGGAGTCACAGGCAGTCACAGTCCCCTGTCCCCTCCACTCATTACAGACACAGTGGTATCACTGCCACCCCACCACTGCCTCTCCTGCTGGGCCACCAGCTCCTCTGCTGTGAGGGGTCCCTGTGCTGGGGCAGGAGCAGGATGTGGACAGGCAGCATCGCAGTGCAGGCTGGCACAGGCAGGTCCTGCACGGCCCTAGATGAGCCACCTTAGCAGCTACACGGGAGAGCAGACCACCCATCCCATTCACCTTACCTGGGAGCTGTTAGACCTATGGTGATGGATACTATAGAATCCCCTAAAATAGAGAGATTACACAGGTTAGGAGCAGTGAGTCTAAGGGTTAGAGCAGGTGGGGGGGCAAGGAGATGGGGAAAGCTTGCTGGTGGGACTGTCCTCCCCACACTGTCCTGGCAGACCCTGTCTTCCCTCATGCTGAAGGTACCATGTCCTGTTCCTGGTGTGCAGGCACCCAACGCATGCAGCGAGCGGTTACAAGGGCTCATGCACGGTGGGTTAGTTGGTTACGTGTCCTGGCTGCTGGCTGCACACTGCTGGTGCCCCAGGCTGGTGCACTGAGCTCCTCCGTCTCTCCTGGGGCAAGGGGAGTCCCGTGGCCAGGCGAGGCTGTGGGGGATAGCACAGGAACCCAAGAACAGCCCCGTGCCTGTGGATCAGCGCAGGGGATTAGAGCTCCAGGGCCTCATGCTCAGCATCCGTGCCCCTGTAAGAACTGTAACACCTGGCGTGGCCCTGGCTGGGGCTGCCCCAGCAGCCTCGCCCCACTGGGGCCATGATGGACATGTGCCTGGTCTCGGCGGCTCTGCCTTGGCTGCTCACGCTGCTGTGGGAAGTCTTTGGGACCCATCCCTGCAGCTGCATCTTTCCTGTCCCCACGCTTCAACCGGGGGAACCCTGGCTGACCCTTGGGTCCCAGAGCAGCACCCCCGGAGCTGGCCGGCATGGAAAGAAACCCGCCATCCTGGGAGCAGGGGTGATGCTCCATGTGGAGGAGCCGTCTGGTGCCTGGTGAACCTCAGGGTGTCACTGTGGGTTCAGAGGACACCCCAGCACCCCAGCACTGGGCTGAGCACCCATTCCATCCACACGCTGCTGGCTTCGAGTACCACAGGGAGGCAGTACAGGCCCCAGCATCCCCAGAGAGCCTCGCTGCAGGCAGAGGTCCCCAGGACAGGAGGTCCCCGCTGTGGGGCACAGCAGGGTGGCCCCTGACAACAGCAGTGAGGCCAGGAGGGCTTAGCAAAGGGTGGGCAGATGAGCAGTGTCCAACACAGGAAGACACCAGTGCTTACCTATTAAACACTCGCTTCCTTGTTGCCTCCATCCTGGGCAGCACACGAGCACCGCGGAGCTACAGAGGGCAAGAAAAAGCACCATGTTATGACCCTCAGAAAGCCCTGGTCTGTCCCAAAACTCCATGGAGAACACTGGTGCCATGATGGTGAGAGGTCTCACTCCCAGTCACTTGAAGCCTTGTTCCATGGGACAAGGAACTCTGCTGGCTGCTCCTCACCACGCGGAGCTGCTGTGGGCTCCCACGGGCACCAGATTCAGCCACGAGTGAGGCCAGGACCAGTTCCTCTGTGAGCCAGGAGTGGTGAAACAAGGAAAGGTGTGTTTGGAACCATTATTGACAAAAGAAATCCCCCAAACCCCTAAAAGCTGGGAAAAGAATGTTTTGAGCACAGCTCCTGTGGGATATCCCCCACATAGAAGCTGTGTGATGCCAACTGCATGTGGCTGGGATGTACCCCTGAGACCTTGGGTGCCCAGGACTGCTGCCACCTCCAGGGAGCACCATGTACAAGACCATCACCCAAAGCATTTTTAGCACAAGCCTGACCCCGGCCAGCACCAAGATGGGGTCTCAGAGCCCCTCAGAGGCTCAGTCAGAGATGCTCAAGTCGTTACTGGGATGGGACACCAGGGGACACCTCACCCACACTTGTTCAATGATGCTCCAAGTGACAGGCTGGGGGCTTCCAATGCTGCACCCCGGTGTAGGGAACATGCTCCCTGTTCCAGGACACTGCAGGAAACCCCCTCATCCCTGGGGGGATCTGCTCATTCCTGGGTGGACCCTGCTCATCTCTGGTGGTACCATACTGCCTGGTCCTGGCCAGCCCCGGGAGCGATGCTGACAGCTATAAAGGACGCAAGTGGGTGCTGCAGTCAACCCAGGGCCGCTCATTCTGCGGCGCAGCATGGAATGCATTTTCCTCTTTCTTTTTTTTTTTTCCCTCTTTTCCTCTTTATAAGTAACAAATGCAGAAGAGGAGGAGACAGTGAGGAAGTATCCGCTCGAACCCAGCGCAGTCACAGGACCGCGTCTGGCTGCCAGACAGCCTTGTCCTGGGGCCGGGGAGGGAGCGAGGGAGCTGCCAGCAGCCCCCGGCCCAGCACCAGTACTGGGGGCACTGGAGGCAGGTCCCAGCGCCCGCCCGGCCCCGCCAGGAGCAGCGCGTCCCCTGCTCACGGCGGATAGGGAAAAGTTGGAAAAGAGGCAGAAAAGAACCACAAAAATGATTCAAGGCCTGGAAAGAATGCCTCGCAGACAGAGCCCAAAATAGCTCCATCCTTCAGCTGCCGAAGTGGCTGCAAGATGCTGCGATGGCAGCCGGAGAAACCTCCTGTGTGGGGACCGCAGGGCTCGAATGAGGGGGCTCTGCCCTGGCCAAGCACACAAGAGGATGCAGGGTGTTAAGGGCAAAGAGGGGTGAACCACCAAACCACCTCCCCAGAGAGCGGGTGGGCTGGAGACAAGGCTCTTCTCTGCATGAGGCTTCAGGCTGCCCTCCCCTAAGTGCCCACTGTTTTGGGGTGCAGCAGGAAGAGCCTGTGGTGTCCTGACCCTGTCAAAGCAGCCACTGTCCCACCTGCGCCTGCTTTTACTGCTCTCCACTCTGAAAATTCAGCATTTGGTGGTTTTTCGATGAAACAACAGCAGGTTTGCAGGGGAAACCCTTCTGCTTGGGAAACCTCCTCCCTCAAACAGCTTGGCTTGGCTGCCAAAATGGGCATTACAGGGGAGGCACCAAAAAGCATCACCTGTGATGAAAGGCCTGCGGCTGATGGCCGTGGGGGGAGCTGCTGAAACAGCGGCAGGAGGGAGAATCCCCTCCCTGGCTGTGAGCTGGGGGGGGTGAGCAGCACTGTGACCACCAGCAGCCCACCCACAGCACGGGGACTGTGCTCACCTTGTGACTGATAGCTAATCCCTGCTTCCTCGTGCCCACTGCTGGCATCCGGCACCCCTCTGCTCAGCCCCACTCTCCTCTATCAGTGACTTTGACAGCAAATAAACTCACTCCCATTGCGAGCAGAGGCAGCTGGGACGCAGCACGGGGGCACTGATGCTCTCAGGGCAGCACACAGACTGGCCCCTGAGCACAGCCAGCCCCAGGTAGGGGTGGCACTGGCTGCAGCATGACCCATGGGATGGGTCTAAAACACATCTTGTGGTCTCAGCTCCTGCAAAGAGGGCTTGCTCCGTACAACCCATGACCACTGGAACTGGGGTAACTGCGAGATATGTGTAAAAGGTTGCTCGTGCCCCACAGGGACCTGCCACTGCAGACATGCCGGGTGCAAATCCACCTTCTATTCCCTCTTCTCCAAAGCACTTCAAACGCTGGGAAAAGAAGAAAGAAAAGTTGCCTCCAAGACCTGTTCGCGATGTGGGAGCTCTGCTGATGTGGAAGAAAGGAGCAGGGATGTGGGGACAGCCAGAGCCATGACCTGAAGGGACAGTCACTCAATGCCCAGCGCATGGCCACATCCTGCTCGTGCCGAGCACCAGCGGCACCTCCAGGGATGCTCTGGGGGCTTCCTCGAGGCAGAATATTTTTCTTGTGGATGAATTGCTCTCTGAAGCACATCCCCTTCACCCACAGCTATGGAGGGGACTCCTGAGGCCGGAAGGACAGCTCCAGACAGCCCCCCCTAAAACAGTGAGGAGTGGGTTCAACACTCCCAGAGCAGGAGAGAGACCCTGGGGCTTGAGTGGGAGACACTGCCCTGGACCTGGGTCAGATGGTCCCATGTGAGACCTCCTGCTCTCAGCCCGAGGGCACGCAGCGTGTCCCCACAGCCCACAGCACTGCTGTCCCCTCCCCAGCCCCATGGCCATCCCCAGGGCTCCCCATCCCACTGCTTCTCCCACGCACCACACTGACACTGAGTTCCTTCTTTCTCCATATCACCCATCACTTGGTGCCAACCAGCTCCCCTCACTGTGGCACACAGGGACCATGGGGTCCCAGCCAGCAGCAGCCCCCCTGGATGATGCCAGCTCCAGGTCCTTGACCCAACCCCAATCCCGGGGTGCAAGGCAGAGATTTCCTGCAGCAGGATCGTGGAAACTCTTCAGGCAGAGAAAGAAAAGACAAGCTTAAAAGCAACACTCTCCAAAAGAAAGTGTTGGTGAGAGCAGGATGGAGACTAAGCAGTGCCCGGGCACTGGCCTTCACCCCAAACACCAGCTTCGGGGAGTGGCACCCCAGCTTGTAACTTGGTTATAAAAGAACTTCAAAATTAGGAAAGAAAACTTTAACACCAAATTGCCCACACACATCCCTTTTCTTCTGCCCCACATAGTTCCTTGCATTGTTGCTCACTAGCCAGGTCTCAGGAGGTCACAGAAGGGCCTGAAGCAGAATCCTCCTTTCAAGCCCTGAAAAACTCACGACTGGCATCTTCAAGGGACAGAGGTGTCTGGCAGAGCGTCACAATCACAGATCCAACCAGCAGCTTCATCCAGCTTGGGTGGGGGACACTGGGACCTGCCCCAAAGCCCCAGGGCCAGGGAAGGACGCACAGCACCTCAGTTCTTGAGGCCACCAAGGTGGGTTTGGATGGTGATACATGGGGCATCCTCCATGCCAAGGAGGACATCTCAGAGGCCCTCCCCACCTTGTCTGGCACCCAGGCTGCCTCCCGGCCCCACGGGAGGATGGACATCACCCCCTGCACGCAGTCTGCTTCCTGGTGAGTGCCTCATGTCCAACCCCCGTGGCGCTGGGTGCAGCATCCCTCCAGCAGGAATGGTGCAAAGAGGGGCACTCAGACACCCCATTCCCAGCAGGTGGGGCTGGATGCTGGGAACAGGACAGGGTAGGGGGGACACTACTTCACATCCCTGCTGCCACCCCAGGACATGGTGGCAGTTTTGCTGGAACAGATGATGGGCAGCGAGAAGGAACCACTTCCTTCTTCCCACATCCACAGCAGCCACCGCTCTGGCTCCTGAAATGCCTCCTTAGGAAACTCAGGCTGTAACTTGAGGAGGGGGCACCAGCCCCTGTGGCCCTGCTGAATGGAGCTATTATGCGGCCCCTCTGGCTCTCAGCACATGTTTTCCTTGTGGACTCGTCTGACCTCACGGGCGAGATGTAAAGGTGCATTTATGGCCTGGGCCCCCCAGCAAGGGCAGGGGCTGGAGCTCTCCCAGCCAGGAGGCAGCGGCTGTGGGCACTTTTCCCCCTTGGCTGGGGCCAGCTACCAAGCCCCAGCGCTGCAGAGAAGCTTACCCCGAGGCAATGCTTTGCAGAGTGATCTGTGGTAGAGGCAGAGCTCAGGGAGTGGAGACAAGGGAGTGCCAGCTCCCAGGGCTCTGTCCCCACCCAGATCAGACAGGCAGGATGTGACCCCCGGGGGCAGCCAGGTAGTGTCAGCACCCACTTGTTGAAGCCAAACCCGAGGGTGCTGGAGCTGCCAAGTCCACCATCTCGAGCAGCCCTGGGCAGCTCCACCAGGATACCCAGAGCATCCTGCATCCGGCTCGGCCATGGGACTGGCTGCGGGGAGGGCAGGACCGGCCCCCCCCAGTGCAACCCGATGCCCGGAGGCACCCAGAATCGGCTCCCCACAGCAGAACCGGCACCGGGGATGCATCATTGGTCCCCTACAGCACGACTCAATCACCAGAGGCACCCAAGAAAAGGTCCCCGCAGTAGGATCGGCCCCGGGGCACTCAGAACCGGCTCTGCGCAGCGGGACTGCTCCAAAGGCGGGCAGGACCGGCCCCGGTGTGCCCAGAACCGGGTCCCCGCAGCTCTCCCGGTGGTCAGGACGGGATCGTCATCCCCGGCCCCGCTCGGGCCGAGCTCCTCGCCCCTTCCCGGTGCCCAGCTCCCCCCGTCTCAGCTCCTCACAAGCTGGATTTTACCCCAGCAAGCGCCCAGCGGCGGGTCCGTGTGTGTGTGTCCCGCGTCCCCCCCTCGCATCCCGCCGCCCCCCGCGCCCCGGCCCCGCCGCTCGGGGGGTCCCGTCCCGCCGCTCCTACCCTCCGGCCCTGCAGACGTTCCTGCCGCGGGGGCTCAGCTCCTGCGCGGCTCCGCGGCTCAGCGCCACCAGCACCAGCACCAGCATCAGCGGCAGCTCCGCTGCTCCGGCTCGGGCGCGGCGGGGCGGTCGCAGCCCGCGGGTCGCCATCACCGTCGGAGCGGCGGGGCCCGGCCTGACCCGGCCCATCCCATACGGGGCGCTTCCCCCGCCGCGCTTCGCTCCGCCGCCCGCCCCGGCTCCACCGCGCCCGGTGCCCGCCCTGCCCTGGCCGCTGCTCGGCGGGCGGAAGCCGCAGTGCGAGCGCTTCGTCGCCGCCGCCCCCCCGGCAGCAGCGGGAGGGGCCCCGCCGCCAGCCAGGAAATTCCGCATTGGTTCCCGTGACGGCGGGCCAGGCCCCGGGGCCGCGCCCCCCACCGCCGGCAGCGCCCCCCCGACGGCAGCGGGGGTCCCCCGGGTGGGCAGCGCCGAGGAATGTGCGGAGGGGTCCCCAAGGGAAGGATGCGGGGTCCCGGCTCCCAGCTCAGCCCGGGGCTCCGGTAGCACCTGGGAGTCCTGTGGCTCCGGCGTGGGGATGGTCCCGGGGTCAGCAAGTCCCTGGGATGCGGCAGCCCCAGAGGTGCAGCAGCGCCAGGATCCAGCCGAGCCGGGGTTTCGGCAGCCCTGGGTGCCCAAGAGCCCTGGGACTGGGCTGCCCTAGGTGCCCAACAACCGCAGGGTGCATCTGCCCTGGGATGCGGCAGCCCCAGCTGGGCTCCTGGGAGACCGCAGAGCAGCTCCAGTGCCTAAAGGGGCTGCAGGAAAGCTGGAGAGGAGCTTTGGCCAAGGGCCTGTAGGGCCAGGCCAAGGGGAATGGCTTTAACCTGCCAGAGGGGAGACTGAGATGAGCTCT
>WYDI02029696.1:0-76168 GCA_009867235.2 Psittacus erithacus
CCTGCATCTGCCTTCCGAGACTTGGGTGGTGTGGTCAGAGCATTTGCCAGGGAAGACTGAGGCAAAGAAGTCATTAAGAACCTCAGCCTTTTCCAGATCCAGGGTAGCCAGTTCTCCTGATGGCTTCCAGAGAGGGCCCACGTTGTCCCTAATCTCTTTTATTTGCAGTGTAGCTATAGAATCCCTCCCTATTATCTTTCACATCCCTATTTTCATCTGGTTGTATATCCTATTGCAACATCAGAAAAGAAAAGTTACTACTCTACATTCATCAAATTAAACATGAATGCTAAAAATAATTGACTGCTTTTCTCAGTTTAAAACATTTCAAGTGTTATAAAATTACTGTTCTAGACTCCATTTCCGGATTATCTAAAACTAGCTCCTGGATTTGAGCAAAAGAAAAGCTTCATGTTCTCTGTAAAATCTTAGTGTAGTTAGGTTGTCTCACAAACAATAAGCTTGCCTTCTAACTTAATGTGGTTCGTACCCTGTTTTCTAGCAAGTTATTTGTTTCTTTGTAGTAGCAGATCACAAATTCTAAGGAGTTATATTTTTTTAGGTAGTTTGATACTGCATCTTATGCTTTTGTCAGTGTATTTTGGTGATGTGTGGTATTATTTTGGTTTTTACTGATTTATAGCTTTCTGAGTATATAGAGCAGTTTGTTGGAAAAGACAGTCTCTGAATATATTTCAGCATTTTGTTATCTAAATATAAAATTAATCATATTAGATTTTTTCTGTTTTCATATGTATGCCTCATTATATAGCAGAAGAATGAAAGAAAACAGTGAAACTGTTGATAAACATCAATTTAAAAGAACCAAAATAAATATAAGCACTTTCTAGGTGTTTTTATGACTTCGTACACATACCCATTCTGTTTTCTCGCATATCCTTATGACTCAAGGAGGTGCTTTTGTCTTCAGCTTATTATGTGTAGTTATCGAACACAGAATATTCTCAGATAGCTTTGAATTAAGTTGTTTGTTTCTTCTGCCTTTTTAGTGTATCCACGAATCCAGAAATGAAACTAAAAGAAGTCTTTGGGATAGTGAAGTGCACTGAAAATCTTCATCAGCAAAGAATAGATAAAGCATTGGAGGTATCATATAATTATCATCTTAGTACTACTTAGACTGCTGTTAGTCCATGTTAGAGGAAAAAGATTAACATTTTCCTGAGAAATATTTCTGGGAATTTTGTGCAATAAAACTTCTTTTATTGGTCCTGGTTTTTACTTTTTTTTTTATCTCATTTATAAGAGTAAAATGTTAATTAAAATAAGTTTACTAAAATATTGTTTATTAAAATAAGATTAAAAAATTTAAATTTTTCAGTCTTATTTATAAGATTAAAAAAAGACATTTGGTTTGGGCTCCTTCTTACAGAATTGGAAGGAAATTAGTGTTCAATTTCTGGGATTTCTTCAGTAGTCTTTAAAAGATCATGACTTTTCTTTAAACACTAGTTAAGAAAAAAGAGCGATGTCAGTGAAATCTTAGTACTTTTGAAATGTAGACTGCACAATTCAGGAGAAATATTGAAAAAGTAATCCCAAAGATCTTGAAAACAAAATGCAAATGGAAGAGACCAAATGCATTCCTCCCCTAGTACTGCTTGAAAACTGGTTCAAAAATTCTGCGTTTTGAAAAATAGTGATGCTGTTTTGTACCATGATCCTGTGCTTTCTCACCTGTTTTCTCTGCATTTGACAGTAAAAATAATGCTGGAAGAAGAGTTGCTGCAGACTCAAAATTTGAAGTTCAGTGTAAAGGAGAAATAAGTCTTTTACCCAGGTCTCTTTTGTTACAAAAATTACATTTCTTGGGTTTGTGTGTTTTGTTTTTTTTTTACAGCTTCCTAGTGAAATTGAAATGCAGAATGATCTGGATGCTGTTCAGTTGCTAGAAAAACAGTACCAAGAACAATTAGAAGAAGAAATAGCAAAGGTACTATTTTTATTTTGGTACTTTACATTTGTAAGACACAGTCATTTTTATTTGCCATTTCTGACGATTCAGACACTTGCAATACCATATGCTAACAACCTCTTTGATAGTGCATAATTTTTATTTGGATCGGATGACTGTCTCTAAAACATGAGAAGTAAAATTAAGATTTTATGGGTAGAATATATTAAAATGTTTGTGGATTTACTTACTTTTTTGATTCCAAAATAGTTTAAAATTCTTTGCATAATGAAAAAACATCACTGCTTTCATTATTTCATGGCATAAATAAAAATCAAATTAGCATAAATTAAACATTGGAAAAAATAAAGGTGTGCTTCTTGAAAAAGTTTGCAGTCAGAGTTAAGAAAGTTATAGCCAGCACTGGGTGATCACATTAATTTAAGTAATCCATGTTTCTCGAATAAAAGTTCCATTTCTCTCATCTGCTGCCAAGAAAACCCTTCTTTATGGGAAAACAAAGTACATGATTGGCTGTCCTTTTCCTAAGGGCAATTTAAGTTCAAAAGACAAACTCACATTTTCTTGAAAGGAAGAGTTGGGTGTTTTCAAGTGTAACACTTCTATATTTATTATTCTAATTTTTTACACTTTTTGTAGCTTATGCTGTAAATGGCTGTATTCTAAGTCTAGAAAAGAATGGCTCACGTGATTGGAAAAGGGGTTTATTTGTGTTAGAAGGAGATACTTAGCAGTCACAACCAGCCTGTTGTGACTGCAATTGCATCTATTTAATGCCAGTAAAAGTTTCTTTCTGGTCAAGGAAAATTTCTGTGCTGAGTGTCAAACACATGGCTCTGCTGTCTTGATACAGCCCAAAATTCTATGTCAGTGAAAAGTTTACAAAGGGTGCTTGGTTAGATAGAGGAGACTTAGCACAGCTGCACTTATGTCAGTATCCCAGGACTTTTACAAGCCGCCTGATAGAATCTTTTTTAAAAAAGAACTATATAATTCTGTGCTAAATAATATATTTTAACTGAAAAACTACTTTAAATGCAGCATGTCTGTATTTTGAGATGTGACTTTTGATGAGATTGACAGTGTGTCTCTGTTCTTTTACCTTTCTGTTTTCTTCTGGGGAGAAAAAAAAATCATAGTTCAGAACTTCTAGTACTTACGTTATTGATAATAATGAGGTTTCTGTGAAGCATAAACTGATACAGTCTTTTCTTATTTATTCAGGTAATTGTGACAATGAGTGTAGAGTTTGCCAAACAAGCTGAATTGTCAGGAGTTGCTAGGCAGAAGGAAGAAGCAGGAACACAAACTGTATATCAACAGAGAATGCATTTCGAAATCATAAAGCAATATAGTGAAGAAGAGGTTGACAGCCCTTTCAGAAAAGCAACAGGAAAAGAAAGTAAGAATGAAGAATTGAAGTCACTTTGCAAGGAACTCAGTGAAGAGTCTGGTGAGATCAACTCGCTTGGAGAACAGCTTCATTCAAATAGCAAGCCTAGTTGTGTATTAGAACAGATCACACATGAATCAGTGATTTCTGAAGAACTTCTGTCTCATGTCGAAGGGCTTACAGCAGAAGAAACACTGGTAAGTGTTCTTGAGAAAATAACTGGCAGTGTGTAACACCATATCTGAATAATCTTTCCAAAGCATTTACACTTCATTTCAATGGGAAGAACTAATACTGCGGAGAAAGAAATGAAAATAAAAATTTCATTTGAGTATTTTCCTTTCAAAGGGCTGACAACTTTAAACCTAAATTATCTACCCTTCTTTCCTTGTGTTCTGCCTGACTACCATAGTATTATGTTATGCTGTGAGGAAAGGAATATGACACTGGTTACATGAAAATAAATTATTCCATTTCATGGATAAAACTATATTGCAAGCCATGAATTGTATTAAGGCTTTTCATAAGCTAGGCTATATTCTAGTGTTTATACAAGGAACAGATTACAAATAGTGCTTAAAGAGTTTGAGTCCCTTGTGATAAAGGATATCAGATGAACACAGAAATTATGAAAGTAATATGTAAAATATACAGATAACATTTCACAAACATGGGGTAGGGGTAAGGTTGAATAGATATGGTAAAGAACAGTCATAAATTTTGACTCCACATTTTCATCCTCAGCTTTTTTGAAGCAAAAATTACACTTTCAAATTTGTGTAGCAGTTAAACATTCTGATCTTGTATTATCTTGAGAGTGATAAAATGTAATATTCCTGTTTTGAATGATACTGCTCTCTCAAACTTTTGTTGTTATACACATACTCACACACATGTATGTCTGCCTCTGTATTTTCTGCTGAGATTTCTACCAGCTAAAAAGCGTGAGTTAAAGTAACACTGTTCACAGTTACTTCTAAAAACTTGTCTTTTAAATTGAGAATAAGTCTAAGCCTGGACCTTCCAGGAAGCAGGCACAAAGATAATGCTTTCGTGATGGCTACTTTAATTTCTGAAAGTATTTTCTTAAATGTATTTAAATGTTTACTAGAAACTGTCATTGGACATAAAATGCTAAAATAATTCCAATATTTCAGCGCTGCAGTGAGATGACAGCATCAGACACAGAAACATCAAGTCAGCTGTTGTTATATGAGGAACGTTTGGAAGACATGAGACAGGAGCTGGTACGGCAATATCAGGAACATCAGCAGGCAACGGAATTACTGAGGCAAGGACACATGCAGCAAATGGAACGTCAAAAAGAAAATCAAGAGCAACTCTTAGCAGAGCTTGAGAGTCTTAAAGTGCAATTAGCTGAGGTAATATGGATTTTAACCCATGTTAACTCATTGAGTAACAAAGGGACATCAGGCAGATTTGTATTTATTTATACTTGTATCCCTGTAAATAGAGGTACACATATATTTGCTATATGCATGTATACATGCCCATGTGTGCGCACACACATTATCTATTTGTGTGTGTATATATACAAACACATATATGCATAATGTAAAGAGCATATTTCTCGTTTTCAAAGTTCAGCCAGTGATGGATCAATTTTGAATTCTGTAAACCTGGAGAAAACCTGAAGTGTTGCACAGCAGCCAGGAGACTGAGTGAGTGAGTGCAGGTGCATTGTAAACCATGCCACCTTGCAGATACGTGGCGTTGCACAGGATGCAGGCTAACACCTGTTTACATCAATGAAGCCACCAGCCGTGGCTAGAAATACTATAAATACTATATAGTTCTTAATTTTTTCCTCATCCCCACTGGAAGTCTGAACTTGAACAGTATTGGTGGCTTCCTCCCTTTTTTTGGTGGGTTTTTATTTGCATGGGAGATGAAGTTCTTAGACTGTTGGAATAAAAAAAGATCTGTGAAATTTGGTGGAAAACACCACTGTTTCTTTGCCTTTTAAACTTAACTTGCAGTCACTCTGTACCAGTTCAAAGTCTATGGCAGGTATGGCAATGAAAGTCAATAATTTATCTTAATTATTAAGTCTTCAAAAATGTCCTTTATAAGCTTGCCTTCGAGGATTTCTTCCTTCAAAAAGCAAAGTAAACAGAGTCAAGAAGAATTTTTCTTGCTCTAATTTATGTTCAGCAAATTCTGAAACAGAGCTTTACATTCCTTCAGACTTTATCCAGACCTGGCCGTGTTCTGTTTAAGTTTGGACTCAGTGAGATGGTTAATCTAGGCAGCTAGTCGCTTGTATCCTAGGTGTCTTTTCCGGCAATGTCAGGTGTATGTTTCTCCTAAATGCTTAGTGTCTAGCCTGATAATCTTTCCTTTCAGTATATACATCCTTTCTCATTTTATCTCTTTGTCAGTTTGCAATTGCATCTTTCATCAGGGGTTGCAAATTCCTGAAAGTAGTTAAAAGCATTAAGCAGAACTTACGCTGCTGGCTTTATTCCGGTTTTTAATGCCAAGGATGTTTATCCATAAAACTGCATGGGAATGTGTATGCTGTGTTTAAGCCATGAATACTTCTAGGTCTTGTAAAAGAGGGTGTGTGTAGGCTTGTCATAAAAATAATTTATTTTCATCTGATTTTTCTTGTGCAAAACATGTAATAACCAGAAATTCCTTCCAGTTGTTGTGACCTCTGTTTCATAAAGTGCATAAAAATGGTATTAAAATCTTGAAGACGTAAGATGCCAAAAGCATTTGTTAGCTTTATTCCATTATATAACACTTTCGGTGTCTTTGTAACCATATAAAGAGGTGGACTGAAATTTCATTGTTCAAAATACGTAAAAAATTAGAAGTGACAGGACTCACTAATACTCACAAGCTTAAAAACGTGTGTGGCTCTCTAACACTTCTTTCTTAGCATGTCTCAATGGAGAATGACAGCCTGGTTGCAGAGAGAGAGAGAATGCTTTTAGAAGAACTGGAATCATTAAAACAGCATTCTGCTTCTGGAAGAGAGAAGCTGGCTTGTGAACTTCAAAACAACAGCACACAAACAGAGGTAAATATGGACTTTGACTTTCTTGGCAGCTGTGACATGTCGAACCAGTAGGATTTCTTTTCGCTGTTAATCTTTGAATGTAATGTATTTTCCTAAAAGATGTTGGGTCTTGCTTGAACAGAACAGGTTTAAGAATCAAAAGGGGGTACTGGTAGGCATATTTTTTTTTTCACTTCAGTTAAATAGAAGGTAGTTTAACAGCTTGAAGGTGGGGTTTGTTACTGTAGCTCTTTGCCTAGATAAAGTCACATTTTCATATTGCTATAGCAACACCAACAGAAAATCCAAGGACTGTTTATTCAGCATAACAAAGTTCTAATGGGCCCTGCCTTCGATTTCCTGTTTCGTTTTTATTTGGTTTGGTTATTTTTTCCACATTGAGGAGTATTTCTTGATCTGCAATTTGGTGCAGAAGTTCTATTCACAAAACAACTAATTTAGGTTTTCAGTTTCATATTCTACTGCATACAAGAAGAGTATGTTGACTTTGGCATGACAGGATTTCTGTTCTTTTTGTCTTCTCTCCCTCTGCAAAAACTTACTCAGAATGAAAATGAAAACCCAAACAACGTGAGAGAGCAGGTCTTTGAGCATGAAGATGGAGGAAGAAAGCCTGATGAAACATGTTCAGCTCTTCTTTCTAAAGAAAGGTGCTTAGAACTGTTAAGAAAACATTTTTATTTAATTTTGATAATCATGTTCTTGTTGTTAAATTGGTAATATTTATAAGCTTTATCCTGACTGCTAATGTAATTTTTTCATTCTAAATAACCGTATTTCTAAGCTTATATACTTTAGATTAAGCAATGTTGGGCTTTTTATAAAGCCTAACAATGTGATGGCATAGTGGATGAGACAAATGTTAGTCCATTTTACTGTGTCTTTTATATTACACTCGTGTACACTCATATATATAATTTATACATATGTATGTGTATACACATTGTATGTATATACAGGAAATAAGCTTATATGAATATGATTCCTTATTTGATAATACCTTTTGACTGTTCTGTAATTTTTTTTATCTGTGTAGTGGAACAATCTTTTTAACTGTCACTTAGAGAAAAGAGTAAATTTATAATGAATACCAGGCAAGCAGACCTCTGTTTTAAAAGAATTAACTTGTTACAAAACCAAGGTAAAGTAGAACTATTGATAAACAGTTTGACTTTTTATATATTTTGTAAAACAAATTTACTTCTAACACAAATGTGCTTGAATATTTAGGTATATGATATGGGTTTTAGTCTTAAAGAAATCATTTAAACTGCAAATCTTTCCTTGTTGCAAGGGTGTATAAGGGATTGAAAAACACTTTGAAAGCCGAGGAAAATCAGAGGACTGATTAGTCTTTGTCCTGCAGGCATGTTTTTCAGAAGGCTAATGAAAAACTCATGAAGATTCTTTTGGAAGTTGTGAAGACAACTGTGGCAATGGAGGAGACAATTGGTCGCCATGTGCTTGGGTTACTGGATCGGTCTGGGAAAGGCGGCCAGCCTTCCAAACCAGCTGGGTGGGACACAGAGGCAGAGGAATCAGTAAAACCCTGTATCAGTGTGGGATATGAAAAAGGTAATGATTTTATGGTTTTGCATACTTTCATTATAGATTTAAATAACCTTTAGTTTTGAAATTTTTAATAAAAAATAGACTTTTAGCTATTTTTCCTTTGAATGGATATGGCATCTCTGCTTAAGAGACAACATTTATGGAGCTGTCTGTGTCATGCCCCAAGACAGTTACAACACATATCTAGGGTCCTGTTTCAAAGCCTGCAGTGGAATAGGAAAGTGATTGAGAAATACAAAAATAAGTATGTTCCCATTGAAGGATGCAAAGAGAATTAAACATAGCTCCATGGTATTTTCCACCAACTTTACGCCTGCCTTTGTGTGTATGTGGAGTGGGAGCTAGTGTCAAAGGATGTATCCCTACTAGTGCACTAAGTGTACATAGGGATGTTGCTGCTGACTGAGGCCAGCTGGCATGAGACAGCCTGTATATATATGTATATGCTCGAGGCCTTCTTTAGCCTTCTGAAGAGGTTGATTGCATGCAAATAGCCTTTGGGAAACAGTTCCAGGAACTTTCTAACTGCCAAGACTCGCCAATCAGCTGTTTGGGGGAGTGCTAGTTAGCATAAGCCTGAAAGGAACGTTTTAATGTTGTAGTTAGTTGCTTACCAGTGTCTAAGAACTCTCCCAGGTTTAATTTTTTGTGATTGTACTAGGATAGTGTCTGTCCATTTTTCTTTTGCGCAAGAATAGGAGCTTTACTGTACTGCAGCTTAGGTACCATTTAGGTGCCATTAAAGTTGTGTATATTCATCTTGGATCTTACGGGGAGGCAATGTATAGAGTACAACAGATCCATTCAGCCTGAAAACATTATGCATCTGGATTTGGCTGGAATTCCAGCTACTGTCAATGAGAAAAATAATACTTTATTTTCTGTATATCTTAATACAGAGAATACTCTGTATTTCAATACTGGGAAAGCACCTACTACAGAGTAATACTACAAATGGTATTTCATTCAGAATGTAGATTGTTAAATATTGATTTCCTCTGGCTGTAAATATAGGTCACATCAAGCCCTGGGACAAATTTAAAAAGGATGTATGACTACATAGCAAAGTGACTTCTTGATTGATCAAAAAGTTGTCTGCAGTGAAATGTGTACAGCTGCAGTCTGAGAATTTTTGAATTTTTCAAGTTAACAGCATTTTTATGCTTGCACTGCCACTTCATTAAAAAAATCTTCATACCTTTTGTTTTCTGCTCATTTCACTGTGTTTAATTGTGAGGAAAATTATTTTTTGAAAACTCAGACTTTTGAGAAGCTTTGCCTTTTCCCCAAACTTTAGATAGGATAACTAAGCTTCTGGCTTTAATTTTTGATGCTTTTCCAGGAGATCTTAAAGACTGAGAAACATCTGCTACTATAAATTGCTTCTTTCAAAATTAATCATGCTTGCACTTTACTTTGGGATGGGAAGTTAAAAGACTTTGCTTATGTTAAAACAGTTAAAAGTGTCTTCAACCACTGGCAGTTATTTTCCAAGCAGTCTCCTAGCCAAACAGTAAAAGGAGCAATGATCAGGCTCGGAGCTGACTACCATCTCCTTTTGTTTTCTGAGGTAGTCTTAAATTTTATGTAAACTGCATTTTAATTAAGTGTTCTAAATTAAAACCAGCTATTCAGAAATATTCTTTGTATTCTTAGTATTCTCAGTGTGTAGTCTGAGGTGCATGAAAAGCATTGGGATTTTCACAACATACATTGCCAAAGAGATAAAACCATGTTCTGCTTATGAAGGCAGCAGTGACAGGTTGACACAGTTACGTTTTGTGGTGTTACCTAGTGCGTTCACTGAATCTAGTTCATAATTACAGCATACCTCTTCAGAGGGCAGGTACTGTTGCTTTTCTCCCTCAGTCTCATTTGCGGAGAATATTACTTCCTTTTCTCAGATAAAATATACATAACTGCATGTACAAAAGGCTAATAAGTGAACATTGCCCTTCACTACTCTCGTATGTGCTTGCTCAGCATGGGCATGTACAATGCACAATACATGCATTTTCTTTTTGCTTGTTCCTGTACGCAAGTACAATGTGTGTACTTGTATGTGTCACTAATTATTGTAATGAACTATTCTTAATATGCATTATTTGCATTACATATATGCACAGTTTTAAAAGTACCATTACATTTGGTATTTTGGGTGGCTACAATACAGACTTATGCTTGGCTTTCATAATACAACTGTCTAAATGCACAGCAGGCCCTGTAATTGGAATATATTGTTCATTTCTTGTGAAGTCTTCTATGAAAGAGTACTCTTGTAAATAAACAAGACCTCTCTTTATTCCATTCTGCTAGTGGTGAAGTTGCCTGTTCTAACTCTTGTGTTTGCTGTTATTGTGTTTTGAAGAGGCGTGTAAGGTTTCACTATCCTGTAACAAAGAAATATGTTTGCTATTGGAATGCCCCTCTTTGGTATTTGAGTGGCATTCAGGCTGTCCCTTTCAAAATGATCCAGTAGCATCCTTGCTGTGTACATTGTTCTGCCGCTGGGGTGAGCTAGCCTTAGTAACAGTCATGCTGTTCTGTCAGCCGAAGTATTTGGTCCTTCAAGTGGAATTAGATGACAAATTCTGCTAATGTTTCCAGCAGCAGGACTGTTGTTGTTAATTTCCTATACTTCTACTGAATGGCATGAGAGAACATAAGCTTTTAAAAGTTTTTACCCATTGTTTTCTGGAAGTAAGAAATAGGTAGACACTACTTTTGTATTTTAACCTGTGCATGTTGCTGTATTTTCTAACACCTAGCCAAACAGATGTTCATAGCATCATAGAATGGCTTGGGTTGGAAGGGACCTTAAAAATCATCTAGTTCCAACTGTCGTGCTATGAGCAGGATATCTTCCACTAGACAGCTTCCCTTTTAATTACTTATGAAATTTGTAGGAATAAATTTGTACCAATAAAAATGTAATAATAAAATAAAAAAATAAAGTGTTTATTAATGAAGTGAATTCGCTCTGACCTTCTGAACATAATCTGCTTTTATTGACAAACAAAACTCAGCTTACTGTTTTTGCCAAGTTTCAGCATTTTAAAAAGCTGAATCATTAAGGTCACATACTTAAAACCACAACCTGATTTATAGAGTGTATAGAGGTTTATCTGGGACCTTGTCTAAGTCATTGGCTGTCACAGGATTTTATTTCTAGCAGAGTGAGTAAAGTTCAAATTTCAGTCATAAAACATATAGAATCATAGAATAGAATAGTTAGGGTTGGAAAGGACCTTAAGATAGATCATCTAGTTCCAGCCTCCCTGCCATGGGCAGGGATGTCTCCCACTAAACCATGTCACCCACTTCCGTATCATTGGAAGTGAACAGCATTTGTGCAAAGTAAGCTGGTGAGTTAATTCTGTTTGGAGATTTGGGTCAGGAGTCAAGGTGACAGAGCCAGCAGGCCTTGCTTTACTCTTCCCTCAGATGTTGTAGCTTAGGAGGGATTGTAGCGCTGCAGATTGCTCTGGAGAAGCCTTTGTGGTTATGGCATTTGTTGTGAAACACTTTACCTACTTTCTGAGCTCCTTGTTTCTGAACAGTATATCAGGAATAAAGTAGTAGATAGCTTCATATACTGACCCACCATAAAACTGATTTTTTTTGTTTTCAGCTTGTAACCCTTAACCTTAATTTTTTAGGTGGAATCCCAGGAGTAAACTTAGAGACTAGTTCTGCATGATGCAGAGTATGTATTGCTTCAGAAGTGTCAGTTGACAGTTCATAAACAACTTCTGTATCTGAAACTTGTAAGCACTGTATAATTGAGCACTTTTCTTAAGATTTATTGGGCCATGACATCTGACGTAATGAATTGCAATCTTCGTGGCAAAGGGAACAATATGAGCCTTTGTTGGTTTGGGGTTTCTTTTTTGTTACAAGGAGAGAGTTTGCACAAGGCAAAGACATTTTTACTTGAGCCGATTACATTCTGGTTTTTATTTTGAGTGTACTGATAAAGAAAATTGGGGGACAGAAAATTTGGTTTTAGTCCTACTGGGATGGAAGAATGAAAAGCATTCTAAGGATTAGTAAAATCAGGGTTAGGAATACAACTGCCAGGGGCCGTTAATAAAACTTGACAACATTTCTATTTCTTGCTTCCAGCACAAAGTCTTCCAGAAAGATGCTGTGTACTAGGGTCATTTTCAGGGGAAAAAGATAGAGAGATTTTCACTTTGCAGTTAGGAAGAGCTTTAGCATGAACTCCTGTTCTTGCATGCCATTTTGTATAAGTTACGGGCATCTACATTTATGACTTGCCATTGATTTTTCTGTTTGAGTTGCCAGCCCTACAGTATAAACAGAATTATTACAGGGTGCATTTGATATTTTCTGGTTTTCCTTTTTTATCTTTGAGAATAAAGTTTAAATGTCATCTAAAGTATAATTTGGAACAACTCTTTTTCTTTTCCCCATTTGTTTATAGTTCTATTTCAGGTAAATTATGATATTCTGAGATTTTTCATGTAATAAAATTATATTGTAACATTGATTTATTTTGCATTTATCCAGAAGGAACGGAAGCAAATTACAAAAGAACTGACATAAGCAAAACAGGAGTTTAAAGTCTTTTCATGCCTTCTTGGAGGCCAAACTCTACTGTTCTGGTCATTGACAAGAGTAGTAATAATATTTGTAATACTAGTAATGTAAGAGACCTGTTCTGGACCTGGCTTTTGAAAGAGTTACATTCTGAGCAGGTATCCGTGTTTTATGCCTATTATGTTTTAAGTTTCCAGATAGCCAGAAGTTCAGATGGTTTTGTAACTGACTACACAGTTCTGCAGTTATTCTATATAAAGTTTATTTTTGCAGTTGATATACACTCGTCATTGCACAATTCAGCTGTACCACTTGAGCAAATGATGTGCTAAAATGTTAGGGTTATAGGACATGAATTATGAGTTAAGCCTGAGAAGGAAGGCAGAGACATTACACAGGTAATCTGTACTCCATCAGGAAAGAATTAGCTTGTGCAATAACTAATATGTGATTGTTTTATCTTGTTTATAGCTGTGCTACTGTACTGTGGGCTTTTATTTGGTGAGATCTCTGAAGCTAAGCAGGGTCTTACCTGGTCAGTACTTAAGATGGGTGGCCTCCAAAGAGCATCAGGTGCTGCAGTAAGTGTGTCGGTGGCTCAGTAGGGAATATGTTTTCCTTCAACTCAGTCTTTAACTACCTTGGCACAGCATTTGGAAATATGTATGCTGCTGGATGTCCATCTTAAATGAAGGTCCTTTCTACTCTGAGGATATTAAAGCTTCTGCATCCTGTAGATATTTTGAGACACCCAGAACGACCCTAAACTTGGGTGTTGAGAAATCAGAATGCTATTGAATAAAAAATGTGGAATTGTTAATTTTGCAGCCTTCCTTACACTGCAAGGGGGTGAAATATTAGGATGTTATGGGGAAGCTTTTATGCTGTACAATTCCATTGGAATCTTTAGTGTGCTGGCAGAGAATGACTGCCAGCCACTGCTAGGGTGACTCCATTATAGCAGTTTGTTCCAAAGTGCAGCATTGAAAGTGCTTTGAAATCCTGTGTAGATGAAAGGTGCCACGTGAATGTGTTTTCTCTTCATCCGGTTTATTCATTCCATTCATGCATACAGTGTGCCTCTGTTTTTTTCCTTTTGGATTGTGAAAATAGTTTGTAACATTATATCCCACATACCTAAAAGGAGATATGAAACAGTAATAATGTAACTAGAAGAAAAAATTACTAAGTACATCTGGTTTTTAAATATCTTAGCAGTTGTAAAATAAAAGTAAACAAAATGAAACCTTTCTAAATTAAAATCGCTCTAGATTACTTTGTTGTATATGGGTCATATATATACAAGCTGCATCTGTTGTGAAATAAGTGTGTAGATATTATTATTGGAATGTTTGCAGGTATAGTAAGTAAGCCAAGTGGTTATCACGTTGCAACTTGTTAAAAAAAATAAAAACAAACCTGAAAACTAGAATCTGATTTCCTTGCTAGGTTTAAACAACATCAGCAAGAGGATTTCAAGTGTTACTTGCATGCCTGGTTAAGAGGCAAGAGCAAGTATAAGGAAATTGTGTCTAACATGTACTGACTACAGTTTTTCAAGACAATTTTGTAAAATTGACCTATTATAATTTCATTTCAATCTCTGTAACTAAACAAACTGTTCCAGTTCAGCAGTCAAAATTCATAGGGTAACCAGAAACTTAAATTCAGAGATTACTGAGTATTGCAACTTTACTGCTAAACAGGTATTGACCAGTCTTAACTCACTTAGTCATACTGCTGTTTTCCAAAAGTAAGGTGGATTATTTTTTTATTTTTTTTAGAAAATCTTAACCAAAACCAAGATCTAATTGTTGAAAAAAAAACCCAACAGAAAAACAAAGCACAAAAACATTGAATTGATTTTAAATCTATTTCAGAAATATACTTCATTAAAATAAACTGTCATTTTAAAAAAAAACTTTCCGCAGTAACATTTATTTCTGATGTTTCAAGTCAGACAGTCTAATGACATAACACTTCTTCATTTTTAAAGCACAGTACCAACAATAGTTATCCACTGTTGTAATGTTACTACTGTATTGCTATTTCATGCTGAAAATACTATTTTGAAACACCTCAGGAGTTTGCTTGCACTTGTCTTGCTTAAATACAGCCCTGAATTCTAAATATGGCAAAATTACTGTTTTCTAGATTAATTTCTATCAGTTTAATACCACAGGCAAATTTTGTGTTTCCTGCTTTTCAGACAGAATGGGTAATGCCCCTAAACTGTATCAGACCTCAGGAAGGTTGAGCAGCAGGCAGGTGCCAGGTGGCATACCAGTAGGAGCAGTTACAGTCCCTTGCATTATCTTTGGTTTGTTCAGCTACTCATTTTAATCAATTTTCAGTTCATTAATAATAATGCTGAATTTTGATGTTCTGTATTCTAGTCTGTTTGTCCTGAGAAGTCTGAATTATGCGCGTGTCTTTCTCTTTACTCACTTGAGGGTGTGCTTTTGAATCACTACTTGAACAGTTAGTGTTAATGCACACTAACATAGCTGGGCATTGGTGAAGCAGAGACCGACCGTCAGCTTTGGTTTGGGTTTTTTTACCTGGTTATATTTTAAATACAATTTGCAAGTTACTATTGCGAATTATTCAAAGTAGTAAGGGTTACTGATAGTAACAAAGGGTTGAAGATGAGCCTCAAAGATGAAAAGTGTACTAAAAGGGCAGCTAAACTGTTTTCTGTTAGTATCTCCTTTTCTCTTTCCCTTCTGCTTGTTTTTAGTTAACACTTTGTGTATCTTGTTTGTGTAAATTTTAGTATGCAATATTTCCCTGTCTTTGTGACAAAAACAAATATTTTAATCATTTTATGACTTGTCTTTCTAATCATTACCTGGACGTGCAGTTTTTCGTGTTTTGAAGTGCTGAGAGTCTGTGTGAAAAGGCAGTCATTGTTTTTCCAGAGTCCTGTTCCTCATACCATGGTAGTAGTATGGGAGATGATGATATTAACATGTGGTCAGGAGCAATGGATGAAGGACTGCTGGGCCAACATCTTGCAGAAAGTGGAGTGGAAATAGATCCTGAAAATGAAGAACTCATTCTGAATATTAGTTCTCGACTACAAGCAGCTGTTGAAAAGCTTCTGGAAGCTATCAATGAAACTTCGAATCAGGTAGGGTGGTCTGATAGTGATGCATTTTGAATTTTTTGTCTTTATTTTTTTTCCTTCTTTATTTTTCTCATGAATGTGGTTTCTATAAGCCTAAAACCTCATATAAGGCTCATTTTGAAAGCTGAAATGGTACTAAACATGTCTATGCCCAAAAAAGTCTACTCCAGCATCATCCAGTGATGAATTTAGATTCATGTTAGCTGTTTTGGACTGCAGGAAGTCTAAATTTGGGCATGTTTGTCAGTCTCGGGCACATTTCATTGCTCGTACGGGTGTGTCATCTGCCTTCTGCTGCAACCCAGAGGGTTCTCTGGATTGTACTTCTTAAGCTCTCTTGAAGAACTTTGTCTTTAGAGTCAGCTCTTTAATCTTTGAGACTAGAGTTCAAAGGGTAGTGTGTTCTGTACTACAGACACATATATTTGTTAACCAAGTAGTAATATTACTTAAAAAGTCATTGCTTCCATGTCTTTAGGTGTAAATTACATAAATGCTAACTACTGGAAATGAAGGAGAAAAAATATCTGTGATAATGAAAGTAATTTGAAAATTCACATTAAGTCTAGTACTTTCAAAGTTTTAAGCATTTAGGTATTACTGCTTTTGAAAAATACTTCAAACATGAAATTGATAGTCTTGTTTACTTAAAAAAAAAAAAAAAGTCTGATGTGTGACGTACTAAAATTTAAAGTCATTTAAATACAAACTCAGAGAACTCCCTCTGACTTAGTAAAGCAAGTACCAGAGTACTTGCTTTACTAAGTCAGTGGTTCTTTTAAACCAGTTTTTGCATTTCATTTCTTTGCAAACTCATTCTGCAACAGCTGTCTTCTGTTTGAGCATGAGTTCAATTAAAAAGAGATATTTGGCTTTTTGAGGTCTTTTTTCAGCTTAAGACTTAGCATTACATAATAACAAAAAAGGATAGACAGGTACTCCAGTATATGAAGTGCTGAAAAAAATACAGTTAGGCATTTTAAGGAATCTCCCATTTAAAGAGCAGATGGTACAGACAAAGAAAACCAACTTCAAAGTTTTGCGGTAACTGAGAATTCATGCTGCAATTATGAAAGTATTGTCAATACATTATTTTTTTCTGAACATTTCATTGCTGCTAGTTAAATGCATTAGTTTTGTACATAGCCCTAAATTATTTTACTTTTGTGACTGATATTTTTGCAGTATTTACTTCTCAAAGTACTGATGAAAGTACTCAGTGTATTCTAAGTAGCTTATTTTTATTTACTGTCAGTTGATCAAGAAAGTTTATTTTCCCTTCATAGCTTTGTAGCTGAGACCTTGCCAGCAACAGTTATGTTTTGGCTCAAACACATACACACATTTGTCTCATTAATATAGACTATACAAATATGGATTTATCCCTAATGATCATATCTGTTTGGGTTTTTTTTAAATGAATAAAATCTTAATCTGTTGACACATTATCCCACAGTAGTAAGTATAAATATTGACCTCTTTTCAGTAGAGGTACTTTGCAAGCGTTCAAGCTTGTCTGCTTTTCAGTGTCTGTTGTGTGCTTACTGGATTATACACATTTCCTATACATGCGAAGGGTTTGTGGGTGACTTGACAAGTATTCTTAAATATTCAGAAATGGAACCTTTTATTTTTTCTACTCTGAAATATTTTATAATCTAAAACTAATTACAGGTAGAAGCTGTTTTAACCTTTCCTCTTACTCAGTTGTGTTGTGCATGCAGACATGTACCCATTTCTTCAAATAAACTTAAAAGAGTGAGAGAAACCTGGCAAAATCTTCAAAGTAACTTTGAGACCTGTCTGAACACACACTTTCAGACCTGAAGTGCAGTTCGAAAGTTTTCAGGCAAGGCGTATAGTGGGTGTATTAATTCAGATTCCACCTGCTGGTGTTATGTATAGGTAAATAAATCAGGCCACTCCCCTGAACTCTTTCGGTTGGGGGATACTAACAGGAAGTCTTTAAACTAGCAGAGCTTGAGAAAGTTCTTCGTTTTGAATCAGCTTCAAGATCAAGAATAAAGAAAATCAGTGACATATGTGTATTTCTCTTTCATTTGCCATAGTGGAGATGGAAAATCATTTTTAGTTTCTGTTCTGCTAGCTTGCATGTCTGCTGCAGCGTATCTGTGCAGGTAAAATTACACTTCCTTGCCTTGGAAATTACCTGTCAGCTGCTGCTGGAACATTTCTGTTGCTTTTTCATGTGAAACTTCTCTAAGAAGGATTTTTAGGAGTGACTACACAAAGTTTTCTTGCGCATCTCTGTATTCTGGATTAATCAACAACCGAATAACTCTGCTTGAGAACGTGATTTGAGGCTTCCTGCTTATTGTTAGTAGGTTTGTCACCGATAGTGCTGATATGTGTCTTCAAACTGCTAAGTAGACATGTTCTGTTTACAAATACCTGTTGGAATTTTCTAAAATGAGCTGAGCTAGTGCAAAATACCCGTGTGACAATTGCGAAGACAGCAACAACGGTATTTTTTGGAATGGATTCTTACCGCACCTACTGGGCATCTCATCTGTTCAGTGGTTTATGGACTGAAGGACAAGAAGAAGATGCATACGAGGTTGAATCTCGTGTGCCTTTACCATATCCTTTTCCTTTTACTGAACACTTGGATGAGAATAATTCTGTAGTTGTAAATACTTCAATTTTTCACTTCAGCCACAAAAAAAACGGGCATATTTTAAAAGTTGTCTCTAAAATCTCCTTGCCTACACCTCCCTATTCAGTAAGTATAAAAGTTTTTAAAAGAAAATATATTTTAAATCAGCTTATATAGAAGAGAATACGGTGGAAAATGATATAAACTTGTGTCTGTTGTTATAGTTGCTATGTACTGCTTACAGGATTTTTTCCTAGTTAGTTTTTAATGGGCATTAAAAAAGCTTTAATTCTCTCTGTTAATTTCTACCAAGAGAAATTTAGCAGACACAGAAATATATTGAATTACGGAGATTTGAGATCTCTTTAAAGCACTTCAGTGTTACCTTACATTTTTCTCACTGCGAATAATTTACTTTTATAGTTTTTATGCACTGACTAGTAATATTAACTAGCACAGGCTTGTTAATGGCTTCCAGTGATCCCATGAAGAAATTTTTGTTCCTGGAAAATCATGTTCATGTTTGTGTGTCTTTTTTTTTTGCCCAATTATTTTTAATAATGCCTTGAGGTGTTATTGAAAAGAACTAGAGAATAATTTTTATACTGAATTTTAGTAGGAGTATTTGATCGCATTTAAGTAAGCCATTTTTATTATTGCCTATGTACAGTAAACTTGTTATATATTTCCCTTCTATCTGAGATGGGTCTTTCATTAAACACCTCAAAATGTAAGAAAAAAAGTGATTTTTAAAGTATCTCAAGTCAGTGCAGATATTCAACTGCAGTATTTATACCTTTCTTTAACTTCTGTCAGAATGAATGCACATGAATGATGTCCATCTAAAAAAGAATGCTGGAGAGAAGCGATGAAGTATTCAGTGTATTATAAATGATAATTTATTGATTATTCAGACATTCTTTTCAAAGTATGATTTTGTTTATAGGTGGGTAGTTTCGTGTGCTGTGTTATGAGAATATTCTTAATGCGTTTTTCTGAGTGTTTAAAGTAAACTAATCATGCTCATTAACTTATCTGGAGATGGTGAGAAAGCTTTTGTTTTCCAAGAAATTGAGAGAAAGAATGTTTCTATAAACTGTAGCAAAGCCACAGATGTTGCTATCTTATAAATATCTGTCAATATCCATAACATTAAAAAGGAAAAGTAAAAAGAAAAAGGTGAGAGGATCAGGAAATAAGTGTTAATTCATGTTCTGACATTGGAATATGTTGTCTTATTCCCAAAAAAACATGCTTTTCAGTCCTGGTTTTCTAGTAGTTTAGTAGAGTGGCATAGTAAGATTGTGCTATGTCTGTGCAGTACACATTAAATATCAACCCATCAGACAAGCAGAGAAGAATATTAAAAACAAAAATCCTTTATAAATCTGTTAGGTGCACATAGTTGGAAGAAACATTGCTTTATTGCCTTGTCGGTCGAAAAGTGCAATGCAGTCAAAGTTCCCATTTTCCTGGTGGTCTCATTTATCTTCATATTAAGGAGAAAAAGAGATGAAGCACCACTTGTGTCAGTTTATATTGAAACTTCTGCCAGCTTTATGCAATGTTTTTTAGCCATTCTAAGTATATGGTGGGTGGTAGCTTACTCATATTTAGTGTAAAACTCCTGTGCAAACAAAGGTGAATCTAGTGTAAACTCCTAAACCAGGAATTACTGGAACAAAGACAAGGATTTAGCCAGGTGGCTCATTGATTTTATTATACTGACAAAACCTATTTGCTTAGACTTTTGTACTATGTCAGTCTTCCTATTGTAGTCTTCATATGTTTGTTCAGTAAAGTTCTTATCCAGTGTCCCCTGCAGTTATGTGAGACACTGTAAAGTAACTGTTACTTAAATAGGAATGATTGAAGAGTTGTCCAAAAACCTTTGGTTTATTTAACTTACGTAATTTTTACCTGTTGTAGCTTGAACATGCTAAAATTACTCAGACCGAACTCATGCGAGAGTCCTTCAAAAAGCAACAAGAGGCCACAGAGTTTATCAAGTATCAGGAAGAACTACAAGAACGCCTTAATGAAGAAACCAGAGCCAGAGAGCAGTTGGCTTTGGAGCTTAGTAAAGCTGAAGGTGAGTAGCTTTTTAATGAGTTGTTAGACTGTACATTCACCTAGTAATTAGGAGGTTAATTAGATCAGGTTCTCTGGAGATTTCTAGAATGTTGTCAGCCCTCTAGATAGTTATGGATAAGATGACCTCTAGAGGTCCCTACCAACATCAGCCACTCTGTGATTCTTTTTCCCAGTTTTGTCTCAGTATTGTCTGACTTACTAAAATTAATAGCTTGGATATGCGTTTCTTTCAGACAAGCTTAAGTATTAACAACTCTAGTATCATAAAATGATAAACAGTTGAAGTAGGAAGGCAGCTTCAGAGATCATCTATTCCCACCCCAAGCACAAAGCAGGGTCAGGTAAGAGCAGATTGCCCAGGACTGTGTCCGGTCAAGTTTTGAATCCACATTGTCCATGTTTGTCCACAGTGTGTCTGGGCAGCCTGTTCCAGAGTCTGACCACAGTCGAAGAGGTGAAAGAGAAAAAAAAAAAAAACAGTTTTTGTATGTTGAAATGCAGTTTCTCATATTTCAGTTTGTGCCAGCTGCCTCTTGACGTTCACTTAGTTTCCCACAACCATGAATAAAAACACGGACCCTTCACTCTGACTTTAATGCTGTGGTGGTGATATGCTTCAGTTAACACTCTGTTTGAAGCTGTCTTTATAAGTGCATTTGCAGCTGCATTAAGGAAGCAATTAAAAATTACAGGGTATTACAACAGGGGAAGTCTAATAATCTTTTTTAACATCAGAAAAATATGTTCAAACCTGACAGACACTTAATTTGTTCTTTAGAAATAGCTTTGTTGTCTTGATAGCCTAATGCTTTTATTTCCACACACTATTTCTACCATTATCTCTTTGTAATTAGCAGCTGGAAAAGATGCACAAAACACCAACCCTGTAGGTAGGTTGTCCGTAGTAGTAAGCAGAGAGATACTTTAGTTAATTCTAAATATCAGGAGACTTCTCTGAAGTCTGTTTCAAGTGGGAGCATAGAGTTTCATAGACAAATGTTATTCCTTAAGAATGCTACGCTGCCAGACTTCATCTTGTTTTTACAGATAATCCAACATGAGTTCACATGCTATTAATAGGTGGGACACATAATCAGACAAGGAAATGCAGGTTTCTAGGCCAAGTGTCTAAAACGTGATGTGAGGGACAATTGGTAGCTTGTCGGTTCACACAGCGTAAATGTTGTGTGTCATCTGTACCAGTACTGGCTGTAGCATTTCGATAGCTTTAGTAAAACTGGAAAGGAGGAAAACTGATTTCAGAGAGGATAGATTCGAATCTGAAAGTGGCATTATTACTTTTTGTTTTTTTAAGTAAGAGTGAAAAAACCCTCAGGTAGAACCTATCTAAACATGCAAAAAAAAAGATTAAATCTTCCACCAAAATGTTGTCCCAAGAATTTATGTTCTTGCACAGATGTAGTTATAGAACTGTTTAGTATTGGTGAATTTCAGAACATTGACAGCTTTTGTGTTTATTGCTGCTTTTCTTCAAGGGTAATATTTTTGTCGTGTTATATTTTTATTTTTTTTATTCACACATCTTCAATAATAAGGTAATACAGACTAACACATTAGGACAAAGCAGAAAGGTTACAGTTCAGTTTTATTTAAAGGTAGGAGTCTGTCATAATGTCACAGCGCTCTGCACTGGTTTATTCCTACAAGCAGTAACTAAAAAAATGCCAGAGAGTGATCTCATTTTTTAAAAGTGCTTATTATGAACTTATCTCTGTTACTTTGCCTTCTGGGTCTGTATTTTTTACATTAGTCAGGTTGTCCACCAAGGGCTACGAGCTTGCCTCTTCTTTGTTGCAGAGGATGCATGTATAATTGTATTTGAAGATGACATCCCACAGAGTGAGACCTGCTTATCATCTGTTTTTTATTTTCGTATTTTTATTTTTATCCTATTACTACCAGACAAGCAAATAATCAAAAATAAGTAGGTATTCCCCTGGACCAATGCAATTCTGTCATAAAATTTGCTTGTGCAAACAAACTAATAGCAGCAGAGAACCTGCAGACTCTTACTGGGTGTCAGTTTGTAGATAATGGGATTGTCCACATTTAAATGAACAGTTCTAGAGTGTAAGACAGAATCTGATGCTAGTTTTAGCCCTTACTAGATACATTGCACAGTTGAGCAAATTCAGTTCAGTCTTTTGCAGGAATTCAGCTAATTTGCCCTTCATTCCTTGAATGCTTTACAACTCCTGAATTAATGTAATAATTTTTCATCTTTTTTTTTCTGTGAACTTCTGAAATCAATGCACTTCTAAATGACAGGCACATTTTTTTTGGTTTTGATATAATGAAATGAAAATGCCATAGAACTCTATTTAATTTCTTCTGCTCATTGAACTGAGTTGTGAGCATACTCTGACAAAGCCAAACTACATTCTCTCATCAAGTTCCTTTGATAGGTATGCAGAGCAATGTCTTTATTCATTATACATCTGATGGTACTCTGTCTTCTCTTGAGATAAAATGTGTCATTTTTGATCATTTCTTTCTTATCACAAAAACTGCTGCAGCTGAGACATTTTCAAACCTCTAGTGTTTTAGTGGTGTCAGATGTGAGTTACCTAATGTGATAGAAATGCTAATGCCTATTTGTTCACTGAACTCTGACAACCTTCATTACATCTCTTAAAGAAAAAAAAAAAAAAGGCAGGAGTATATACCGCAGCATGTGATCTTAGCAGACTACTACCTCATACCTTTTTGGTGAGGGTGTGCACCCTATTTAACCTGTGAATGCCTTCTGAACTTCCAGTCTGTTAAGTACTCATTCTGAACGGCATCTGTTACGATGGTAATAATTACTAGCACTTCTATTGTCTCAAATTTTTGAATTGCTGTTAATGATGTTTCTAGATCAGTATTTTTTGTTTCAACAGCCAGTCCCTCTATGCAGCTGTGTTCTCTGTGAATCCGGGTCTGGGAAAAAGGGTTAGTCAGTGGCTCTTGGCTGACATGCATGAGGACTAGACCTGGGTTTCTCAGGCTGTATATGCAAAGATGACTATTAATTTTCTCTGTTAGGGAACTCAGTGCTCACAGAGGTTTTACTTTGGATTGGTAACAAATGGAAGCATCTTCAGGTTTTGTATATTCTCAAGCATGTGGGTATACTGTAGTAATTTCACCATGCAAAAAACTCAAGTTGTTCTATATTTCTATTAAAATCTGCCCTAAAATTTCTGTTCTACAGGCCTCATTGATGGTTATGCAGATGAAAAAACATTTCTGGAAAAACAACTCCAGGAAAAAATAGATGTAATTGACCATCTTGAGCAAGAACTGCTGTGTACAGGTAACAAATTACAGGAGTTAGAGGCTGAACAGCAGCAGATCCAGGAAGAAAAGGAATTGCTTTCCAGGCAGAAGGACGCCATGAGAGCAGATGCAGGACCAGTCGAACAGCGTATGTATTCTTCACAATCTTTCAATGAGGTTTTCTTATACTTTCAAATAAAATATTAAGTAATCTTAGTAGGTCTTCCCCTCCTTTGTAATCATTAATAAAAATGTGATAAGGTAAAATGGGGTATTTTCATACTTGATGCCTGATGTTAGCACAATAACTTTTCTTGATATGTAAACAAAAAAAATCATTGATGTTTTAGAAGTGTTAAGCAATCACAATTATTCTTCAAGCCAGAAAAAGCTCGATACCTCTGAAAATCTGCTTTCGTTATCACTGGAGGTGGAGTATCTTGAAGTTTTTGATAAAAATACTGGTCTAAATACTAATTCTTTCCAAACAGTATTTTAAAGGGATTAGCAAGCATACTTACCAGAACATGATTGCCATACTTACTTTAGACACAGAAGATACACTTTTCTAAGAAATTCCTCTTTTGGGGAAGAATGGCACAAAAGTTGAATGGTAAGGAAAGCCTGTTACCTACCTGTAATGAAAACTTTCAGAACTGTGGTAAAAATTCCAGATAAATACCACGTCAATGTAATCTAACTAACTGCTTACTCAAAAAAAAGCATTTGCCCTGTGTCTTTTAATTCTTCCTTAAACTAGTAACTTTTGTGCGTGATAGGGGAAGAAAATTACAATAGCAGTGTTTTAAGAATTACTGATCCTTCAAGGACCCCTGTTTAGTTATTTGGTTTAGTTTTCTAAGTATTTTAAAGTTATTTTCATGTATAACAACTATAAGGATAATTCTATTAAGTATGTGTAGGTACTTACATCATGCATACCAGAATAACTTACCACTTTCCCTGAGTTATCTCAACGTTATCATTAAATGCCACTTCTATCTTTGGCTTCATTTTCTCTTACATTGTTGCACCACAAGAAAACTATAGCTGGCATGTGAATTACTTTGCTTCTTTTTTTTGTTTTCTCTCTTTCTCTATTCTCCTAGGCCTAGTAGATGCTGCAGTCGATGCAGCTTCCCAAGCAGGTGTGTTTGTATGTTGCATGGCCAATCTGTAATTGGGTGGAAGACTTACACGTACTGACGTTGTTAATCAGGATTATTGGGCTTTCGGCTTACTGACATTACTTGTAATTCTTACTGGCCTGCAGCTTTGATGTTGTACTTCATACTCAGTTTTGCATTTCATTAACAACATTTCTTATAATTTCTAAACATGACAAGCAAATTCATGAATAACCATCATCTTATTCACCTATGAATTACAGATACTTGGTACTGGAGGGAGATTTTGTAGCTTTTTTTTCTTTATTATTATTTCCAAATACAATTGAGTCATTTATTATAATAACTAAACACTGTATTATATTGATATATAACAGTTTCCTAGAAATGAGAATTGGTTAAATATGATGTAAGATGATGGTACTTAAAGGATATTTCTTCTGTAGTGAAAGTAAATCGTATTGTTTCTGTCTAAATATCAATCATGTTTTAAAGATTATCCAAATGTAATTGCACTTTACAGTTTGGATTTTACCTCCAAGGATTCATATGGTTAGTTAATACGTACTTCAATGGGCTGTGGCTTCAGAGGCTTAATAGAGTGGTTTGGGGCTTTACTGTGTATGCTTGCCTTTTCATGAGGACTCAATATTGGGCATCCATGCAGTCATTGATTTTACAATGCTCCGGTAACAGGTCAATAATTTCCCTCTCTGTCTGCCTGGCAACCTTGCTAAGTCTTTCCATGTTTCCTTCAAATTACTTACATGTATCACATTAAATGATGAAGACTGGGAGTGGATTGATTTTACTGACGCTGGGGATGAGAAGACGGTTGGGTTTTCTGTACTTCATTGTTAGCTTACTCTAGCTGTAGTTTAAACCCATACATTTTATTTTCTTTTCAATTATGCTAAGACCTTTTGATTTATATGAAACTTAAACAGGCAAGTGATTTAAACAACTTCACTGACAGTTCTCTGAAGACTAATTGAAGGATAGTGGTTTTCATATAGATTTGATTTAGTGGTTATCTTGGTAATTTCTCAGAAGAAAATACATTTTCTAAAAAAGAAAAATAGCAAAAACCCAAACCAGTTCACATCCTTCTGCAGAGTACAGCATGGATACCTTGGGGAGTGGTTCTGCTTCATAACATTACTAACTATTCATATCTAAAAGTAGTGCGTGATGCTTTTCTTATAACCAGAATTGCTGGAGGAAACAGAAAAGCTGATGAAAGAAAAAATTGAAGTACAGCGTCAAGCTGAAAAAGAGTATGGTGACCTTCAGAAGCAAGTGAAAGTCTTGGAAATAGACTTAGAAGAACAAGTCAATCGTTTCATAGAGCTAGAACAAGAAAAAAATGCAGAACTAATGGACTTAAGGCAGCAAAATCAAGCTCTGGAGAAGCAACTTGAGAAAACAAGAAAATTTCTAGATGTAAGTATGATAAAAGGCTAGTTCCATGAGGGTGGGTGGGCGCCTGTACTGAGGTTTCTTTCAGCAGGAAATGCTACTTTTTTCAGACTCTGAGCAAACATGAAAAAGCACACAATAGTCACAGTGTTGCAGCCCAAGAATTTCATTAATGTTTTAAAAGTCAAAAATTCATTCAAGACACTTCTTTAGGACTGCTCTGTGTTTCTTAGTATAACTCAGTAGACTTCTTGAATGTTTAAAATAATGGGAAACTTCTAAAATTAATAAACATATTTTTTTGTGATTTTTTTTAACAGTTGGTAGAATTTCCATGTTTTTCAATTAAGTCTCTTAGAATTAGTCTAAAGTCTGTGCAAAGTCCTGCCCCTGAGTTGTGGCAACTGGGGTAGTGGCAGTTGAAGCAGCTGTATAGACTGAGGGATGACGGGAATGTGAGCAGCCCAGCAGAGAAGGACTTGGGGTACTTTTTAACTGGGAATAAAAAAGCTGGCCATGGGCTGGACTCACAGCCCAGAAGGCCAGTTGTATCCTGGCCTGCATAGGAAAAAGCATGTTCAGCGGGTCAAGGGAAGTGATTCTCCCCCTCTACTCTTGTGAGACCTCTCCTGAAGCACTGTTTTTAGCTCTGCAGCCCCAAACACAAGAGCATGTGGACCTCTTGGAGCTGGTCCGTAGTTTCTTTTACAGTCTTCATTTTTAGTAACCAAGAATCTTACCTCCCAGGTTCTAAGCTGAACCTTCCAGCCAGTTATATTATGTGTGTTTGTCCCCATTTACAGTGGCAGCTGCCTCTATTGTACCCAACTTCTTCCTGCCTCAGGCTGCCTTTGCAATTTTGTTTTAGACTCTAACCCCTTTTCAGCAAATACCCATCTTCCCCACCTCCTTCTTTTCCCATTTTATTCCTATTAAGTGTCCTGTGCTGCTGTTGAGAGAAAACTATTATCTCTGTGCTTTCTCTATTAACTCTCTAGCTGACAGCAGTAGGGTGGAATAATATTTTTGCATAATAAATATAATGCCCTGTGGCACCTTCTCTGCATAATCTAAGCAGTACTAAAGGAGAGATTTTTCCAGGTACTCCTTACCACAAATGGATTTGCTATATTTCATTTTCTACAATTAGAAGATTATTTTTCTCACTGAAACTAGGGTGTCATAGTAGGGCAAGGTTCAGAAGTGACAGTTCCTATTACAAGTGTCATAGCTACAAACGCATTACGGTTTGGGATTATCGGTAGCATGAACAGGATATTTATGGGCTACGAGGTGAGTAGCTGTTTGTAATAACAGCATTAGAATTCTGCTGTTTCCTCAAAACAGCAGGTGAGTTTTTGAAATCTGCAAATTGTAAAGGTTAAGGTTTTATTCTGGTTTCCTGAATTTTTACAAAATATTTTGTTGCTAGACAGAAGCATTCCTCTTTGTATCAGGTACCTCAGCTAGTTTATTTTCATGCATCTGATAAGGTTTGTCTGTTATAAAAGTGTCATTTAAAGGTGATGCTTCACTGGATATAACACCTGAAATGGCTCAAAGGTTTTTTAATTAAAAGTGAAATTGGCTGGCCCAAATGTTGAGCGGAGTTTTTTGTCAATGGTAGTTGCAAAAGAGGGTCTGCTGCCTTCAAAATACTGATGTACTGTTACCAGCCTCACATTAATAGAAATACACAGTAGTAATATACTTAATTTAGATTGAAATCAAGTGGTGTATCCACACAATTTCATAACTTTCAGGAGCAAGCAATTGACCGAGAGCACGAAAGAGACGTATTCCAACAAGAGATCCAGAAGCTGGAACAACAGCTTAAAATTCCACAAAGGAGTCAGCCTGTCAATGAACATCAAACCAGAGAGGTAACGCATTTTACTACTCGTACTCAATAAATATAAATGACAAGTCGACAGCTGTTAAAGAGATCGTAATGAAGCTACTTTATGGTGTACCTAATCTGCATCTATTTACAAACCAGGAAAGTAAATCCCCTTAGAATGAAGAGGAAGGTGTTGGAGGAAAGTAGTGAAACTCTGTTTTGGGGGTTTCTTGGTCGGTTGGTTGTTTTTAGAAGTAGACATACAGTGACTTCATAACTTTGAAAAATGCTCTTTCATGTAACTTAATTTAGAAAATCCACTTTTTTTTCAGAAGCCTGTGGAAACATTCAGGACTACTTTAGCAATTTTACATGTTCTTATGCTGGTTTGTGACATCCTGTTTGTAGCACATGTACGCAAGTGAAGTAATTGAGTTACCAAGGTTTAGCACCTGAGATGTAGTAGCGCTGTCTGTGTACACTTGAAGCTTCCCAGTGGAGGTTTGTCTCCACTGAAATATGTTTAGTGACTATAGAACAGGAGCTCAGGGGAGTCTCAGAAAACTCTTAGACTCAGCAAAATCAGGAAAAGTTGAAGCAGTGTGAATGCTATACATTATGAAGCTCTTGTATGTTTTATTTGATGGCCTGTTAGTCAATTAAATTGCATTTTATTTTTCGTAGGTTTTCTTGTGTCCTGTTTTTTGAGCAAGGCTGATACATTTGCATTATTTTCTTGGCTGATTTTCAGTATTAAAATTTCTCTTATTAGGTTGCACTAAGATTTTCAAATTTAAGTTCTTCCTGAGGTAGTTCAGTTGTAATTCAATTCTTAAATATTATTAATATTTAGTATTCTGTATTACATAGTTTGGGATCATAGGCAGTAATAGAACAGAAGTTGAAGTGTGTGAGATGTAAGTTGTCAAAATAATTAATTACTTAAAATTCTCAGATTTAGGAGTGTAATTCATAGGGGAGGGTTTATACATTTCAGGACAAAAGCTTGTAAGAAATCTCAAAGTATTCAGTCAGCACTATGTGATATGGCTGTCAGCAGTCTGTAACAATGCATCTTCTGGAATTAGCTGGGTGCATGTTAACACGTAGGGAGCAGTTCTCTGTTTTCTTCTATTGCAGATTGTGCGCACACTGCTCTTCTGTTGACACATTCTACAGATGGCAGAGACTTTTTAGCACTTGTAGTTTTCCTGAATCCAGATTTTCATTTTGAGTTCATTTTGTTACCTGTCTGGTTAAAATTTGGGGCATGGGTGGCATGTGAATTCCTTATTTGATAGCATACTAAAAATTCCCTTCTTTTTTTTGTTTTTAGTACAGAATCTAGATGTAAAAATCATCCTGATCTATGCACACACATACATATATGTATGTGTCTTAAAGTGGCAGAATACTACAATGAAAATTTAAAGCATGCTTTAAAATGAAAGGTAGCTATAACCGTGATTAAAATTCTGAGGTTTGTATTAGATGCTTCTAAATTAGATAGAAAGATAGACAATAAGATAATGTCTGCAAACAGCTGCAGCAGGTGTATCAACTTAATTTAGAGATACATTACAAATTATAGAGAATTTCCAATGGTGTATTATATTTACATTTCATTTTTATCAAGTGAGGCACAGTCTTACTATATAGTATATGTTGATGTCATGAAATTACTTGGAATATTTAATAAATAATACATTTTGTCATTATTTCTCATGCTTTTCTGAGGTAGCAGCTTTATTTTTCCATAGTTGTAAGGTTTCTGAAATGCTCTTCTGCTTTGCATGAATGCCGTGAGCATTTCCTGTCGATAACCATTTGTTTTTTACTATAGTTTCAGCTTACTCTGCCAACTTATTCCAGGGAGAGTTGTCATAAAGGATCTGCTCTAGACTTGATTTTTCTTTTTCCATTTCTCTCTCAGGACTTTTCTGTGGTCACTTCAGACTTTGGTGTTACTCATGGATGGATAACATTAATAATGCCATCCTGTCAGCTTTATGTTCTGGTCCTCCTTTCTCCTATCTCTTGAAATGCTTTGAGTCTTCTACCTTTTGGCTACATCGTAACTTCCTAATTGTAAATACTGAAATCAGTTTTTTGAGCAGGACAAACATTACGTTCCATGTCTCATGCTCAGTTGCTTAGTTTAATTCAGGTATTAACTCTGTGCATCAGGCCTAGTACCATGGATTTGTTACAGATCTTTATCATCTCTAATTTTGATTAATTGTTTCTGAAATACTGCTGGAACTGGGATCATTCTTATCTCTATATCCTAACTACTTCAGTTATTCTTAATATGCCCCTGTAGAAAGTGAAGTTATCCATCACATCTCTTTGGTCCCATGTAACAAACACACCAAGAAACCAAAACTTGCTGATTCTCAAGACTGAAGTATAGCAATTCTCTTCAGTGTTAAAGGCATATCCTAAAACTCAGTGGCTCTTTGTGTCACTAATCAACTCCTTATTTTGAATAATTTTTTCACGGATTTTTATAACAATGATATTCCTTAAAGATGCAAATAGCATCTTGACCTTAGGGTCAAGACATTCCATTTGTAGATGTTAAAGATCTTTTTAGTAGGCTTCATAGGGATGCCATGCTACTTGCTTTTAACTGACTAGAGAATCTGAAGGCTTCAGAAGACAATGTCAGTTGTGGAGAGTATGTGATACAGCGCAGAACATATCACTTGTTAAAAATGCTGTTTGTATTTGTTGGATGTAGCACTAAAGTATCCTAACTTCATATTCTGTTTCACCTAAAGAGTAGGAGTTTTATTCTGAGGAAAAAAAAAAGGGTTATTTTTTCCCTGTCAAAAATGAATGCTGTTGCTATTGCTAGCAAACCCTTCCAATCAGGTACAATAAATTAATCTTCTTGCTATATTATCACCAGGTTGAGCAGTTAACAAATCATTTAAAAGAAAAAACAGACAAATGCAGTGAGCTTTTGCTCTCTAAGGAGCAACTTCAGAGAGATATACAAGAACAAAATGAAGAAATTGAGAAACTAGAATGCAGAATAAGAGAACTGGAACAAGCCTTAATCATCAGTGCAGACAACTTGCAAAAGGTATTGTTTGGTCTAAAACTACCATGTAGTTACTACTTTCTTATATTCTTGAGAACAAAACAGTATATCTTTTTTTTATCTGTTCATTATTACTATTATTTATATTTAAAGGTGGAGGAAAGGAAACAGTTTGGCACCATCATAGTAAAGGGAGAATTACCTCTTGAAGTGCAACTGCAAGCTGAACGAGAAGCTGTGGACAGAAAGGAAAAGGAGGTAAAATACCTGTGAAATATTCCATGTTTCTGCTGATATTTTGATTTGTTAGATTTGGCTTTCCAGTTGAGTTTAGTGAGGTATAAAGGTGAAATTTTTTAACAGATCGGAGAAACAGCAGTCCAAATGCCTTTGAAATTCCCTTGTGAGCTAAGATAACTGGTATTATTGTCTATGTTAATGCTAATGACTTACAGGAGCATTTCTGGAACCAAAATTTAGTCCAGTTAATTAAAACCAGAGTGATTTCAGCTGATTTTTAGTGAGTTTTAAAATTCCATTCAGTTTAAAAGCGCACTTCTGTTTGTGCATACTAAACCAGTTTACTGTAGACATGGCACTTGAAAATTAGAACATTTAATTTTTGGTATGACTGTCTGCTCCTTTTCCGCCCTTTGTTTTGGAAACATAGGTGACAAACCTTGAAGAACAACTGGAACAGTTCAGAGAGGAGCTAGAAAATAAAAATGAAGAAGTGCAGCAATTGCACATGCAACTAGAAATTCAGCGCAAGGAGGCCACTACACACTTGCAAGAACTTGAACAGGAGAACAAATTATATAAGGTAAGTGTGTTACAGAGAAGCCCAGAGCTTTGTTTTAGAAACCCATTATTGGAAAAAAGCTAAGATACAAAATTCTCTCTCAAGTATTTCACAGTTCAACTTGTAAAATATTAATAAACTCATGTAGTTCTTATTCCATGCAACTTGTTGATATTAATTGCTATGCCTTAAATACTTATACAAGAATATGCGGAAAATGTTATGTACTACTGTAACATGGGTTTTGGGGGCTTTTTTGGTAGGACGAAATGGAAATCCTGGGACTAGCTATCCAGAAATCTGAAAAATCCACCATAAAGGACCATCACTTAGTGGCTGGGAGGCTTGCTCACATCATGCGAGAAAAGGAGCAGGAAATAGATCATCTTCATGAACAAATAGCAAAGCTGCAACAGCAACTTGAAGCCACAACTGATAACAAAGTACATACTTTTGAAATATTTTTCATAGTCCTACTTTGTGTTGCTAGATGTTTAAAGAAAAAAACCCCTCATTCTTCCCACTTGTTAAATTATCTTCCATTGCTGCCTTAATTAAAAAAATGCAGATGCTTCAGTTACAAGCAGTGCTTTAACCCTAATCTGTTTTTTCAGTTTCTAAGGGTACTTTTTGCTTGCTTTTCTTCTAGTATTCTGCCTAGTTTCTGCTTGAGTTTTTATCTTAAATTCTTGTTCATCCCTTATTCTTCTCAACATCCATTCTGCCATCTGCCCTAGAATGACTTACTTTCAGTGTTACGTTTCAGTGACACCTGTTGGGTCGCATTTGATTTTATAGGTTTTTTTAGCAGTTAAACTTTCGTGTTTCGTGAGCCTGTGTAAATACTTCACCATCATACTGAAGCTGCCAGCATCTTTAATCCAGTTTAGAGCATGGTGGATGTGCAAAAAAAAAAAAAAAAAGCTGTGTTTTATTAGAAATGGAGAGTAAGAAGGCCATAATCAGATTCATCTTTCTTTTATTTACTGAGATTTAACACCTGTAGATTTCTGTTCATATATTCACAATTCAGTTATGTGTATTTATGATAATAAGCGGCTTCTTCTGGATTCCTTCCATTTTATGCCGCTGTAATACATTTGATTTCAACAAATTCTACTTACTGTGCATTGATGTGAGAGCAGAAACAGGCTTTCAGTCTCACTTTTTATTTCTTTATAGAAAGAAAATGGAATTTTTTCAGTGGATGAAATTTTCATTCTGGCCATTCACATTTTAAATGTGAAAGTGTATTAGTCATAAGCTTTTACCCTGAAGCAAGTATTACTCAGTAAGGTGAGAACAGTAGTTCTGTTAACCTTCAATATAGGGTAACATTCTACTGTTGAGTCCACTAAAATAGAGCTGTGGGCAAGCTGGATAATTTCACTAAGATGATCTGTGCAAAATGAACCTTGGTGAATAATGAAAAAACTTTGAATTGGATTTAGGAAGTTTGATTTAGGAAAGATCATACTTCAGGAATCCAGACCCATTCTGCATTATGCAGTAACCACAGTAATATGGTTACGTTTCTTCTTTTGAGAAAAATACCCAGGATTCAGGTATAATTCATTTTAATGACTGCTTCTTTTCCTGTTATATAAAATTTCATTTCTTAATTTCATCCTCTTACTCAGTTATATTTTCCAGGACATTAAATGCTCTGCTTAATTATGAGATCAGTATTAGATATTAATTGATTGTTCTTAGGTTAATCCCTTTCCTAGTCACTTGGACATCTTTATCCCACTAAGTGCTTTTCTTTTAAGTACTGTATTTGCCTTCAGTGGTCCTTTATTCCATAATGGTATGAAGAAGAGAAACCATTATGCTGTTGATAGCAATCACCAGGATCACTGTTCTGTTCTGAAAATTAATGACTTCTTCCAATTTTATCAAGTGGTTTTAAGCTTCCTCTAGTTTCTGTGGATTTTTAAAGATAAGTTCTAGGTTATAAATTCTCTAATTTATATGGTCACATTTGAAAATTTTTTTCATACATATTATACTTACTACACAGTTGTCTTACTATTCTGTTTAGCTAACTAAACCTAATGAAGTATTGAGAGATAAAGGAAAAAGCATGGCTATTTTAGTAATTAATTTAGTCATCTTTCTTCTATTCCACTTTTTCTTTTTATCCTTCATATTTCTGAAAAATCCTTTTAGAGTTCTTACCTCCTCTAGGTACCATAACATTTTATTTCAGCATATCTCTTCCTGAATATTTTTGACAGATTTCCTTCTGCCTTTTTCTGTGTAGAAGCAGTGTTCATTTCAGATATCCAGCCATTCCCGTAAGAAAATATATCCACTTTGTTTCTTCAGTGTTTCATATGTCTGGAATATTACAAACGCTTTCACTTCATTTGATGCTTTCACACCTATTTTGCAGTTCATTATGATCACTGGCTGTTTTGTCAGTCTTAGTGAAGATGTCCTGGTTCTCATAAAGCCTTACAGGAGACATCTCATCAAGAAATTCACAGAGAACACACTTTCTTTTACAAGATGTTACAATGATTCATTAAACTGTTGCTGAAGTCCAGGAGAAAAATTATCTGAGGTTTTAGTAGCTGCCTATTCTGAAGTGCTTTTTTATTTTCTTTTCTTCCCAGGTTGTTGCAGAGCAGAATGAACATATTCGGGAGCTTGAAGCCCAGGTAGAATGTCTGAAAAGTGATCAAGAGCGTGTGAAGAAGAAAAATTATGAGGAAGTAGAGCAGTTGAATGATGTTATCGAAAAGCTTCAGCAGGAACTGGCGAATATTGAACCAACAATACCTGCAGACATTGCTGCTTTTCAGGAAGATGCTGACAGTCTAAAACACACCCTTGAAACAGTTCTGGCAGAAAAGGAAGCTTTGGAGAAGCAGGTAGAAAGCGCAAATGTAGAGGTGTCTCGAACAAAGAATGAGCTTGAGGAAACTAAGTTAAAAATGAACCAGCTAAAGCAAGAAATAAGTATGTTAAAAAAAGAGCATGAAAGCATAACAGATAAATACAAGTGTGCACTGATGAAAGGTGATAGGGAAAAAACAGAAGATAGGAGCACTGAAAAGGTGGAAGAAGGCTTATGTGAGAAGATATTGTTGCTAGATCAATCCCAGCTTAGGTCTTCAGATGAAAACACAGGAGTCGCCATTAGCAAGATGGAGGTACAGCTGCAGCAACTTCAGGCATGCATTAAGGAAAAAGATTCAGAACTGTGCCAGTCCTACAATGAAATAAAAGCCCTAAAAGAGCAAGGCAAAGCTGAAAGAGAAACACTTAAAAAGAGAATATTAGAACTAGAAAAGATACTAGTGGAAAATGTTGCTGCTGCTCTTGTGAGTCAGGTTCAGCTGAATGCAGTTCAAGAGCAAAGGAAATACATGCAGGAAATGCAGGATGCTTCAAAATACATAGAGGAAGCAAGCAAGAATGCCCAAGCAGAAGGTTTGAGTGACAGAACTAAAAATGAGGTGGAATCAAAATTCTCGCTCTTAAAACAGAGGCTTAGTGAGATGGAGGACCAACTGGCAACTGTAAATCAGACCTTGGAGCTAGAAAAAGAAAATGTAAAAGTTGCACAAAAGGAAGCTAAAGTGAAAGAAGAGAGACTCTTAGAACTTCAGCAATTACTAGAATTGGTTCAGGAAAAGCACAAAGGAGAGATTCAGAAATACATTAAGCAAGAAGAAATGCAAACATGCCAGGTAATTAGATGCCATTTTCTTTTGGCTTGTTTTCATTAAAATCAGTTGGTTTATGTAAACTATACTGACTGAAAAACTTCTTAATGAGACTAGTAATAGGAATATTCTGCTGTGTTGGGTAGACTTTTATTTCTGTATTACTTCTGGTGTTACAAAGAAGAGAAGGATGTTATTTTTAGGTGAACCTCACTATCAGTTTCCATTTTGCATTACAAGCTCTTTGCCTTTCACAAATATACTGTGATTTTAAATTTTGGTCATATACTTTGTTATTCTTTCTTTGAATTGACATAGAATGAAGTGAGCTACGCTTTTACATGGCATAGTAGAGCAATAAAAAATAAAATTATAATGATTATGTGTGAGAAGGTTCAGAATGGTAAGTGAGTGATAGTAGTTTGTGTCTGTACAGATTGAGGTTTTTTTGTGGGGACAGAGGGGACAATGTTTGTTCATGTATGGTTTGATTTTAGTTTACTTTTTCTTGCTTTCCTGTCTTGATTCCAAAGGTACTTCCCATCAGTGGTTTTTACCAGTATACGTTTTACCTGATTTCCATCCACCGCTGGTTGTGTTGCCTTTGAATTTAAAAACCTTCAGTCAAAGTTTACTATACTTGATAGCTCAAACATGGGCTTAATTGCTGAAACTCTTGAGTTCAGAGACCTCGTGGAACCCAGTGCTGGATGGAAAAGATTCCAAGACCTTCATCCAAATAAAGCCTGAATGAATGTCATAAATGTCCTATAGACTTTAAAGTATTATCAGATTTCATTTCTTACTCTCTGTTGACCTTCTTCCATGTTCTTTCTATGTGGTGTAGCCCATTTCTCCTTGCAGTTCAGTAAACTCCAAGAAGACAGTCTTTCCTCCCATACTTGTCCAATTTGTGGGAGTTAATCTAGGAAAATAGTCTTTAAGTCTTAATTTTTTTGAGGCTGTGTTAATCCAAGTAACATACATTTGCTTTCCCCTATGGTCTTCTCATTCGTGGCTTTTGTAGGTTGGTGTGAAAGTGATTCATGCTGTTAATACTTGATTATTTGTAAGATTCTTTACCATTTTCCATATCTTGTGTTGCCACGTAGGTAGGAGCACAACTCCTGGGAAGTCAAAAAGAAAATGTGCTTATTAATGAACTTGAGCAACTCAAAGAAGAGGCAGCTGCTGCTAAAGAAGAACTGAACAGTTACAGAGAAAAGGCAGAAAAACTTCAGCAAGAGCTAGCAGTAAGAACCAGATTGCTCCATATTGTGTTTAAAGAAAATGGTTATGCAGGACTTCCTGTGCAAATGTGCATGATACAGGTTTTTTTGATCTTGTACTGATAATGCCACTAAGAAAAACAGTCACTTGGTGCCTACTGTCGATGGAACAGAACTGGTGCTGTAGACTAAACCTTCACTTGTAGCCAAAGTACATAGTTTTACAGGCCACTGTAGTGCACCAGTGGATCTAGAGCTGTATTTCTTGTGAGTTAGTATTTGCTAGCATGTGTCATAGTTGCTTTAAAACAGGACTAAACTGAGTTCTAATGGTATAGAGGGCTATTTGGGTTTTAGATACTTTTTTTAAGTACTTGGAAGGACTGCAATTCAGATTCTCCATATTTACAGGTGAAAGAAGCAAATCTGATACATCTTCAGGAAGACCTGTGCAAAGTCAAAGGGAATCTAGTTCAAGCAGAAGAGAGACTTTCAAGTTACTTGAGAAAAGACAAGGAAATGGCAAAACCTGAAAGCAAAAAGGATGCAGAAATAGCATGTGATTTGTTAGACAGTGAGCCTGCTCCAATTAGAAAAAGCTCATCATCACAGACAGACAAGGCTATGGAAATAAACAGCTGTATCCAAACTTTACCAGTCCTTGTTAAAAATGCAGAAATCCAAAATGATCTGCAAAGTGGATGTTCTTCAGAAGAGATTGCAGAGATCATAAGAGAATTTACTGATAAAATTGACCAAATGCAAGAACTCCATGCTGCTGAAATCATGGACATGGAGACAAGACATATCTCTGAATCTGAAGCATTAAAAAGAGAGAAGTTTGTTGCAGTGCAAGTATTAACTGAAGAATGCAATACTTTAAAGGAAGTAATAGAAAGTCTACAAGCTAAAGAGGTATGTATCCAGTTTTATATTCATTGAACTGCTTTGGTTTGTGCTTTCACTCCTGCTACAGAAATTCCCATTTAAAGTCCGTTAAGTGTAAACCATTACATGTTCATTATAAAGCTTTTAAGTATTCTAATGTTTCTGTAGTCTAGGGAGAGATTATGACCCCCTTCCTCAGCAATTTAAGTTGCTTCCATACACTACTACCTTGGACCTGTCCTGCTCTGTGAAGTGGAGACAAGTGTAGGTCACCGTATTGACTGCCATCTTTCTCATCCCCATTTTGATTACCTTGGTTGCAGTGGAAACTAGACAAGGAGGCTCATATTGTTTCCTGCTCCTTCAAATTAACTTCCTTCTTGTGAGTGCATGTGGAGTGATAAAAGATTTGATTATTCTGTTTTCTAAATATAGGGGATCCCAGTTTCTGGATTAACACGTTCCCCACCATATCAAGGTAGAGATGGAGGTTCCAGTGGTAAGAAAGTTACATTCTTTCAAACAGCATTATTAATTAAATACACTTTTTTAATATTAAGTTTACCATTAGAGAGTTTGTGTTCTAAGAAATAAAAACAGCTACTCCCCAAATTGAAGCAGAAGCCTGCTGAGCTAGCAAAAGGTGCTGAGCATGCCGTGTCTCTTAATTTGCTGTGGAAGGAAGATTACTAGAGTGGAGATGGGTTGCGTCAAGGCATCAGATGCTAACTTTTTTCTTCACACTGAAGTTCCTACATTCTTCTCACATGTTACGTTACCTCTCCAGTGTAGCTTCATGATCTCTTGATAGAATTTAAAAGCTACAGCTCCCTAGCAGTGGGAGATAACAAGTACTGACTTCTCCAAGAGCAATAAAAAATACTATATGGTCCTTTTCTCATAGGCAGAGCCTAAGCATATTAGGAGGGAGTCATTTGACAGAAATGTTTGTGCAGAAGTTGTTTTTCTTTTACAAATAAACTAGGATTTTTAAGTTTGGGATTTCTTTTATTTGGTTGGTTGGGTTTTTTTGGTTTGGTTTGGTTTTGCTGTAACTGCTTTGAAACTGAAAAAGAAACAGTACAAAACAGGCAGTCTCCAGGCTTAAAACCAACACTGGTGACATGCAACCACCCATTACAACAACAGATAAAAATAATTTTTTGATGCCGTTTCTTCAAAGTTTCACAGTAATCCAGCTTTCATCTTTCTCTCTCCTTTTATTTTAGACTCCAGTTCAGACTGGAGTCAAGGAATGTATCTTGCGCAGACCCAGGGATCTGACACGATATCTGAAGGAATAGATGAAGGTGAAACTCCAACAGATTTACTTCCAAAAAAAATTAAGGTAAAATAGAACTGGTCATTTTCATTATGGAGGAAGAGTGATACTGCCAAAAGCTTAGATTAGCTGCTGCTTGATTAGTAAAAAGAGAGCCATTTAGATAAGTTTTGAATGTCAGCTATTTTAATGTATTAGAAAATTTCTGATAAATTTTGTGCATTTTTGCATGTTAAATGAGGTTAAATATGAGGGGGTTTAACTTGTTTTCAGTTATTATTTTGAGAAATACAGCTCCTGTTAATTATGATTTATTGCAGTTACTATGTGTTAATGTCATGAGCATGTAGTACACAATTTTACAGATTCTGTTATTAACAGGTGTCGAGTAATTATATTACAATAGTAAACAGATTAGATTGTTATTACTATGATGAGGACTGGTATTACTGATTTCTTTATGCATTCATTGTAGGGTTTGCTGCGAGCAGTCCATCATGAAGGCATCCAGGTGCTGTCTCTCACTGAATTTCCATATGGTGAAAGGGAGATACCATCTCTTAAGCAAGAGCCAGAATCGTGGCTTGAGGAAAGGAAAGCTTTTCTAAGCACCATTTCATCTTTGAAAGATCTAATTGCAAAAATGCAACTTCACAGAGAAGCTGAGGTATAATATCATAAGATGCTATCTAAATAAAAAATAATTGATGATTACCTGGTAAGGCACATTCACAATTCAGGCTTAAATGCTCTAAATATACTGTTGTAAGGCAGAAGATTTTAAAAATGCACAGTAAAACAGCATGCCACATTTTCTGGTAATAAAATATATCTTAAATTGTAGCTTGCATTTGTTCTTCTGTGCATTGGTAGCTTTTGACTGTATAATCCACCTTTTTAAAATAGTTCTATTTTGAAAGTATGTTTCCAGTAGCCATTGAAGTAGATTTTTTTTTAATGTTGTTATATATTGGTATAGTAAAACTTGGATGCTATTAAAAAGATTAACTTTATATAAGTTCAGAATTAAATCTTCGTACACAATATGTGCATGCTACCACATAGCTCTGTGGAAGCCTAATAGCATACTGGTAGCATAAAAGTTAAAAGGATAGTGTCATACAGTAACATAAATATTAACTACATGGGGCTGAGCTTTCAGTTACAAAGAGCTAAATTGCTTCTGTCTAAACCACAGATGAAAGATTGGCATTTGTGTATGCAGAAGGAATCATAATGTGTACAAAAAAATGCATCCATTTGTGTGAATGAATGTTATTTAGCTATTGAGTAAGGGAAGCTCAATATTCCACTGAAAACACACACTTCCCATAAAATGATAATGACCATTCTTGATGGAAATTTTGAATTCTGATGTTTAAATTGCTTTTATACCACTGCAGATTTATGCAAGTGCTGAATCTCCTGAAGGTGTCTCAGACTGGCGAGGAGAGCTTCTGCATGCTATTCAGCAGCTTTTTGTGAGAGAACAAAGTGTTCTTCTTGCTGCGTTTCAAACTGAACTTGCAGAACTGGGCACAAGAGATGCAGTGATATTGATGAATCAGTTAGAGCACAGACTGCAGGAGCAGGTAATATAAACCATACTTCAGTCAAAGTGTGTTTGTCTAAATTAGATTTTAATTTTGAATGTATAAATCCACTTTAAAATGTCTGTATTACTAGTAGTTTTGACAGTATAATGGTGAAAATAAAGACTTGTAGGAAGAAGAAGTGCCTTTAAAAAGAAAAACTGATAGGGTGCAGGGAAAAAAGCCGTTTTGGGTGCACAAACTAAAAAAGAAATACAGCCTTCAGAGATCAGTTTTAATTAAACACAGTTGTCCTGAGCTTGATTTCATTAAGTTAATTAAAACTATGTTACAGTTTCTAAATGTAAAGGTAGCTTGTATATACAAAGAAAGTTGTAAGAAGAGGAAGTGATAAAGCTGCTGTGGGACAGAGAGGTGTCAGTTATCTCCTCTGGAAGATGGATTAGTGAGGAAAATTAAAATTTGCCATAAAAGCTCTTTTGATTCTGTAATTTTGATGCCTACTACTGAAATAAAAAATAACTATTTCTTCCCAATATTATAATATTGGCTTAATTATGACTTGACAATTTTTCAATATATATGCACTATGAATATGTAAGTAAATGTAACATCTACACCATAGATATTCTAATAAAATCTGGAGCTTTATTTTCAAACATTTCTGATGCTAATAGGCTACTAACCAGAGAGCAGCAATGGATTGTCTTCAGAGTGCAGACAGAAGAAGCTTGCTGATGGAGATTCAAGTCTTACATGCTCAGATGAACAGTAAGAAAAATAATCCAAAGAGAGAACAAGAAATGGATTCAAAAAGCCAAGGTGACTTGTGTGGTAATATATGTCTGTTTCCAAATGCTTTCATGGCAGTGCTCATTACACAGTCGGTGAAAACTTACTGACTTTCTTTGCTGTCTGATACTCATTCTGAATATGCATACTTTTAATCTTTTTCATTCTTACTGGACTGATTATGCGAAAATAGTCGGTGTTCTTACAACTTGTATCAAATTGAAAGTGATACAAAGTTATTTCCGTTGCTGTAAAAATTGAGCTTGTATTTTATGGTTATTTTCCATGTATGAGCTTCAGTGTTTAGGTTTGACAGCTTTGAAATTCTCTAAGTTGGATGGTCAGTCATAATGAGTAAACTGAGAAGCAATCAGAACAAAAACCTAAAAAGTTCAGAGAACAGGTATACTTCAAAATCAAGTAAATGCTCATTGTTAGTGTTCTGTCACAAAAATTTGGTCACAAGTAGACATACATACCTAACTTCAGCTATACATCTATCGTAATCCAACTGATCCGTGTTGATATGGTTGTGCACATTGTCTTTTAAAAATGTGTAAGAATTGAAGTAGCTTCTTGGAAAATACAAAAGTGATGAAATGGTTTTGCTTTCACTCCATTATTGAAAGAATATACTGTTTAAAAATACCACTCTTAGTGATAGCCTTGTGGTCATTCTCTGTGCTAGGGGAAACTGCCCAAAGAGTGTGTTTACTTGTTAAGTAATTTCCATATTAATGGTACTCTCATTAGAAATGCTGGAGTATAATATGCAGCAGAAGCAGTCACAGATACTGGAGATGCAAGTGGAGCTCCGGAGCATGAAGGACAGAGCAGCTGAGCTTCAGGAACAGCTGAATTCAGAGAGAATGATGGGTGCTGAGCTGAAGAATGAACTCGCACAAGCCAAACTAGAACTCGAAGCAACCCTTAAAGCACAGCACAAGCACTTCAAGGACCTAGAAACCATCAGGTTCAGCTTTCAGTGCCAAACTTTTTGTTAACAGTGAAGATGATCTTTTCCATGTTGTCTCAAATCATAATACTGGCTTTATTAAGGAAGTTGATGTCATGTAATGTAAATTACCTGTGCATAAAATAAATGTAAAAAACTACCCAGTTTTTCTGTAAAACATATCTGACAAATAACAGGCTTCTGTTCCATTTGCCAGAAAATGTCATTCTGCTCATCAGGAAGATCTGATTCACAGTTTGTTTTAGTGATTTATTAGTATTAATTTTTGACACACTAGACTACTCCATACAAGCTAATAAGTATACCATATTTGCTAAAAGTTTTTCTGCTTCTAAAACTGAATATAGAGAACAGAATTGCAGAGTTAAGATGACTTTGCAAGTACTTCCATATAAAATTTCGTAACTTCTAAGTGTTGTTTTGGCATTGTCAGAAGCAGAGGTGACAGGCTAAATATTTAGCACTCAATAAAGCCATTATTATTTATGCCTTTGTTCAGCCCTGAGATAGCAAATCAAGACAGAGTTTACATTGGCATTATTTTACAGATTACCTTACAACCTTTGCGGTCCATGAGGAGCTAGATCCCTTTGCAAATTGATGCAAAATTTATTTGGGGGAAAAAAAAAAAAGAAAATTCAGGGCATAATTTCTCTGCAAGACATGGCAGCAAGATGTATTTCCCCTGCATTTGTACATATTTTGGCCAGTGACTGGATTAAGTTAACACTAGCTGCCTCCAAGCCACCAATTAATATTTAATAGCAGCTCAGAATTATCAGGATGGAGTACTGATAGTATGGACACATGTGCTGTCATTTTTTGAGTTATTCAACTCCATTTTTATTTTTGAGTTAGGCTTGTTTTTCTAAATTAGCTTTTTGCAATTACTCTACTACACAAGCAGTGTTTTCAGTGCACAAGATGGAATAAATATCAAGAAACTAATGTTACCATGATGGGGATTAGAACTATTGTCTAATCCAGAAGTTGTCCATTTCTCTTTTAGGACTGAAGTTAAAGAAAAGGCAGCTGAGCTAGATGTTCTCAAGGATACAATGGCCAGCGAACAGAAAAAATCAAGACAGCTACAGTGGGCTTTGGAAAAGGAAAAAGCTAAAATGGAACGCAGAGAGGAAAGAGGAAGAGAGGAGTTTGAGGTATTCTGTAATCCCAAATGGTCCAGATCAGGGAGCATGCAGTTATTCTTTTGGTTAACACTTCATCTCAGTTTACATTTTTGTCCTGTGTGTGTCCTGTTTTCAACAGCAGTATTGTATCTTCTAGAGTGGGAGAAAGATGCATAGAAGCTGTGTGGCAAAGAAAGAAAAAGGCCTGATGTAAATTCCATTTAAATCAATAGGAGTTTTACAACTGCCAGTTTAGGGCCAAAATGAAAAGATTCTACTTTGTATAATAGAATCAGCTATCAGGGGGACAGGGCACTGCTAATGCGGCTACACTTAGCCCCCCACAACTTAACTCAAAACATAGTATTTATTATTTAAGGAGATACATTGTTTCCACTTTAAAAGTTGGATGTTTCTTCTCATGAAAATCAAACTAAGGAGTTTAAGAGAAAATGTACCAGTAGCTTCCTTGAGTGAGGGAGAGAGCATATATCCTCATGCAAGTATTAAGGCAAAAAATTAATCACTAACAGCACAGATCTATTTGCATCTTGAAATCTTAACTTCCAAAATTCACTTCCACAGTTTCAGAAAGTAGCGCACTTGCCTTCAACTTCAGAACTGCAGCTTTTTGTATCTCATTAAAAAGTATATGTCACAAATATCCTTTTATGAGATGATCCGGTCCTAGAATAGACACCTGTAATAGATTTTAATATTAGATGTAACTGCAGCATTGAGTATTGTCGCATTAATTGTGACTAGCCAAACCGTTGAAAGCAACATGTGTAGAGGTAGCACACTTGCAATTTGCAGGCAGTAACACAGGAAGTGTACACAAATAGCTCTAATCAATTCTTTTCTTCTGTTTTCTCATGGAAGGATTTGAAATTTTCACTTGAGGATCAAAAGCAGAAGAACCTAGAGCTAACTAAACTCTTGGAGCAAGAGAAGCAGCTGTCAACTGATCTGCAGCAGAAAATTGAATCCCAAGAAGTGCTCAGTGCTGCCCAGCTGTCACGTGAGCGGGGCCGTAATTCTGAGTTGCAGGTGCTTCTTGAGTCAGAGAAGGTTCGAGCTCTCGAAATAAGCAGTGCCCTAGAAAGGGAAAAGGAACTGTGTGCTCAGCTTCAAAGTGCTGAAGATAAGGGGCAAGCTGGAGCATCTAATCCATCTGAGGAATTACTTAAAGAGCTGCAGAAACAAATGGATGAAAAGCATGACCGTGTAGTGGAGTTAGTAGGTGAGATGGAGAAATATAAACTGGAATCTGTGCAAGTGAGACAGCAAATGGAAAAGGAAAGGCAGATCCAGAGGAAAGCATTACAGGCAGAACAAGATGCTAACATAATAGCACAGAAGAAACTCCATGAACTGGAGTCCAGAGTAGAAGACCTTCAGTGGCAGCTTGGAGAAAGGAAGCAAGAAGTTCTTAAATTAGGGAATGAAACAAAGAAGTTGCAGGAAATAATCCAAAAGCTGCAGAAAAAAGAGCAGGAGAATGAAGGAAGGAAGGAAGCTGAAAGGACACCAAGCCACAATACAAATGAGGTACAGTAGGACTGAGAGCAATGTGTAATACTGAACTGTGCAATTTTAGCTTTTAACTCTTTTGATCAATTAGCATTGTGTGTCACTGTGCCTTTACGCAATCTGTAAAATAGGCTGCAGATTACAAAATACAGGCACCAGGGAGAGGGAAAGCATTCCAGTTTTTCTGCCTATAACTGTTCGCACATATCCTCTGAGAATGAAGCTGCAGAGATATGTAAGGAGGAGAGTGAGCAGGAGAAACACACCTCAGTGTACACACACACTTTGTGCCTCAGTGTAGGAGAAAAATACTGCCTGCACGTGGTTGCAGGAATGTGCTGTTCCTGCTCAAGAGTGCTCCAGGTCAGTTCTCTTAATCTTCAGTTCATAAACCAGAAGTGGTCTTTGAAACATTTAAAAGTGGTCTCCCAACAACTTTAATAATTAGAAAAGTAAGTTATAAAAAACCAAGTGTATGCACGAATATGTATGTGTTAGCAAAATAGAAGAAATCAAGGTAAAAAAATAGGAATTTAGCCTAATTTTTGTATGAATGAAAGTTGAAACCACTGTTGCCTGTAAACTTTTTTCTCTCATAAAAGGTTTGGAAAGTTTTCAGTTCATTTTATATTAGTTTTAAAACTCTTCAGAAACTCCCCTATAAGATGTAGGTGTTTCTGGGTATGTGGTATGTTAATAGTCCTGGAGAAGGTTGACAGACTTGCCTTTTTGCTAACCATGTGTTTGCCATCATTCTTTGCTTTTTGGTCTGTGGAGACAGGAAGGAAATTCTTCTCTTCATTGAATTTGGCTACTGGCTTAAATCTTCTGAAGCATTGGAAAGTACACCCAGCTAGAGGCAGGCTGTTGAGTGTATTGATAACTGTGATAACATCAGCCCTTCCTGTCATGCTCAGTGTGTGCTCCTTGCTGTTCTGAATGGAGGTAGCTGCCAACACTGCTGTTAATGAGCAGTTTTCTCTTGGATCAGGTTAGCAGTGGCTGTTGGGTTTTCCTCCTTCTCGGCAGCAGGCAGATCTTCCCAGGATCTGCCCAGAGTTTCAAGTAATGAATCTCCTGCTGCTTCCTGTAACATTTGCAGCACCCTGCTTTTTTCCATTGGTACCACACCATGGTCTGATACCCAAAGCCGTAGGAGTAGGCTCAGGTTTCCTTGGAAAGGCTAGCAGCTCCTCCATTGCCAGCGTTAGTGAGGATGAGGAGCACATGTTCAGTTCTTTGCTTCACTTGTGGAAGCATCAGTGATATGGTTGCCTGTGACTGTGGGCTGACCTCCATGACCATAGTAGGCTTTTCCAGGCCTGTTCTTCCAGCTATGAATCGGTCACCAAAATACATGGGCACAGTGGCCCAAATGCCGTGCACAACTGGTAATGATGCTGCTGGTGGAAGAAACAAAACAGCTTGATGGCTTCCTGCTGGCCAAATCTGTTGAATGGATTCACACTGTAGCTGTATGATTGCTAGATCTTAGGCAAGAGAAGCATCACACTATACCATTCACAAATAATAGTTTAGTGGTATGTTACAACTGTAGTGTAGCGTATCACGCTAAACTTCTTCCTGTGTCAGAACTATTTGTTCTTCAGTTCCTGGGTGTGTTTCAGAATCAAATGTTTCCATTTTAAAGCACTGGACCACATGCATTCTATATGTATATAAATACATATTTATCTCCAGACTACTTGGGATACACCTAATGACAGAACAAGAAAATGGGTTCTCCAGCAAAAAATGGAAGGAGCTGAAACCAATGAATCGACCTACCCCACAGTGACGGGAGGAGGAGAGCTCTCTGCTGCTGCTGAAGTTTTGCAGAATGTCAGGCAAAAGCTGCAGAATGCATTTCCAAAGCTGAAGCAGTTGGCTCGGAAAGCTGCTAGCAGGTTAGACCAGTCTTCTGCTACTTGGTTTTGTTAATAGCAACCAGCAAGCTAATAAATTAAGTTTTAACTGAGTCTGAGGTTGTTCTAGTTACTGCACTGTAAGATGTAAGATAGGATGACAGAAGTGTCAAATGCTGCTGTAAATATTATGTTTAATATGGTCCTTTTTAAGTTACAGCAAAATTGTCTCTTTTTTTTTTTTTCTCTGAAAAGTGGTAAGTTTTATTTGAGTGTTATATAGGTAGATCATTTTAAAACAATTTATTAGTGAAATAATTCAGTATATCTGGGGACAAATGTAGGGATTACTGCTATGGATCATCACCCTTGATTCCGCCAGAGAAAAAATTTCATGGTCAAGTGAAGCTGGTCTTCATTCTTACTGTCTCAGGTTACTATCTCATTAAGGCAAAAAAATAGCATGGTACCAGGTCCATGGGAGGTTTAAATCTGTCTTTATTTTGCTGCGGTGGTGATTTACTTTTAAATATTCATACTGAAACAGTTGGGCAAAGTGGAATATGTTATATCTTGAAAATACCCTAAGGTTTTGCTCACAGATGCAGCAAACAGGTGGGAAGCAGGACCACATTTTGGAATGTGCTTCATGTAGAAAGCGTCCTTTTCTCCAAATTAGTGGGAGCTGTTCTGTGCAAATTCTTTATAAAAATGAAGCCAATTGCACTTAGGATCATCGAGAAGTCTTGGAAACGTTGCCTTCTCCCCTGGCCACAATGCTGAAGTGACTTGATAAAGTCACAATGTGTGAAGTCCCATCAGGCTGGCTCAGGGTCTCAGACTGTACCTGCTGCTAAAACTGTCGCTTTTCGTTCAGGTTGCAGTTTGAAACAGCAGATGATCAAGACTTCATCGCAATACAGAACGCTATTGAAGAAGTTATTTCAGAGCTGCAAAAACTGCCTGGGTTGTCCTGTCTGGAAGAGGTGAGAGTGCAGTGTTGTAACTGGTGGCAGAGTTTGGGTGATGTGAGGGGAAACCAGCAAGGAGTTGTTGAGTCTGTACTTTATAGAGGAAAATCTGCTACAGTGAGTATTGTGATTTGGAGTTGGTGAAGTGTAAAAACCTCTTTTCTTTTGTTTTTTTCAATTTTAATTACCTTAAAAGTGAATTTTCAACTTTCAAATTGAAACTTTTCCAGTTTAATTATAACTTTCAAATATCGTGGCCTTTCTTTAATAAAAAAAATATCCTTTCAGCAGTATTTCTGTAACTGAGACTTTGCTCAATGCTTCTCAATATTAGAACCAACATTTAATATTTACTGTATTGTGTTGATACAACACATTTACTTGACTGCCTTTTATTTACTAAGGGAAAGGCAGTTGCAGATTGAGTAGTATGCATCTATGTAAAAAATGAAATGAGGTGATCTGTGATGAAGAATTCAGCAATATGTGATTTTTGACTGCCTGGCTAGGTCCTTACCTTCACTTTAAGCAAGCAATTTCAACATGACTTGGAAAAAGCTTTGAGGCTTTTCTTTTCTTCCAAGTTAGATAAATCTTACAGTAGAAAAGCTTTTCACGTTGTTACAGTTGGTGTAATTGAGCTTGTGTTAAAACACTGCTGTGATAGGGTAAGAATAGAAAAGAAAGTCACATTAATCTGTAGGTTACATGTACACCTGTTTTCTGTATGTAAGGTAATAAGAACTTCTTATTCCTTCTTTCTTCCTTGTAGCTGAAGCTAGTGCTGCCCCCAGGGACACCATCCAGCTCGCTGACTGAGAGGCTACTGCGACAGAACGCTGAGCTGACAGGCTTTGTCAGCAGGCTGAGTGAGGAAAAGAACAATCTGAGGAATGCTGTTATGAAACTGGAGGAAGAACTAAGAAGATACCAGCACAGACAGCTTTCCGGAGACTATGTATGTCTGTAGTGGTGCTCATATACACATATACAGGCATAAAAGCATTATTCATTGTCCTAGTCACCCAGGTGGCAGTGATCAAGCTGGCTGGCTGGCTTGGCTTCCCTCTGCAGAGTATATGGGCATGAGTTGTTCTTGTCCTGTGCTTGGTACATTTCGACTTACTGTTTACTGTAAACTGTGATTTTACCCAGCTTCTTCTTGTTAATTGCTCTTTTCTGTTAAATTGCATGTGCATCTCTTTTTCATCTATCTCATCACCATGGTCAGTGGCAAATAGACCCAGATAGCTTCAAGGTCATGAAAAAAGTTCCAGTGAGGGGAACTTTTTTTGGAGAAGCTCTGTTTTCCTAGGACATTGATCAGACTTCTAAAGTCACTGCTTCTGAGGTGTTAGGATGCAGGGGTGGCCTCAGATCCAGTAAGTGGGTAGTTTTTCTCTCATTAATTTTATAAGCTCTCCATCAAAGCAGTGAAAAAATAACACTGCTCAAGCTTTTCCAAACTGTGAGGTTCAAATTCTGTTTCTTTTGTCTTCAGTCTTCCAGACACTCATCAGATGTTGGGGTTAACATCGATACTCTTGTTGCCTCCGAGAAGGAAATCTGGAACAGAGAAAAGATATCACTGCAGAAGTCTTTGAAACAAGCCGATGCAGAGCTCTCCAGGCTGAGAGCAGAGCTCAGGAGTGAAGCTTTCCTCAGAGAACTGGGATCAGATTCTGAAAACGCTGTTTTAAGGGTAGGAAGACTTTGCTGCCCACGTACTAACTACAGCTGTGTCTTTTCATTTTGATTCGGGCCTGGTTTTCATTGTGTTCACTCTGCTTGTTCTAAGTAAGCAGATACTAATTCAGTGTTGAAATTTTCATCCTCAGATACCTGGCTCTTAATTTTTCTCCCCAAGAATGATCTGCAAGCACCGATGTTGTTGTCTTTTAGTGTGTGTTCTATTTCTTGCTGTTCAGGTGATCCTCAAATTATGAAGCTACACTCAACAAGTGTCTTCTCCGTGACAGAGAGAAATGAATAATCATGGAAATGCCTTAGGAGTAGCAATGTCAAAACTCTTAGAACTATAATTGGTCTTCGAGCTTATGGGGCCTTTTTTTTTCCTTCTTGTAGAGAATTTATGGCAAATACCTGCGAGCAGAGAGCTTCCGGAAAGCTCTCATCTATCAGAAAAAGTACCTGCTGCTGTTACTAGGCGGATTCCAGGAGTGTGAGGAAGCCACACTGGCCCTCATCGCGCGGATGGGCGGGCAGCCTTCCTACACAGACCTCGAAATCATCACACACCATTCGAAGGGGTTTACAAGGTTTCGCTCTGCAGTCAGAGTGTCCATCGCAATTTCAAGGTGAGCTGGAGGAAGTTAGATTTCAGACAGGTGTCACTGTGCAGTTTAATACATCCTGTTCTGGCTCTCTAGTTAAATCTAGAGCTTGTCGTGTTCCATCTCTGTAAATTATACATTTTTGGTAGTCGTGAATATAGCAGATGCTGTGTAGGGTGAGAAGTTGTGCAGAGCATGGCTGAAATCTGTAATAGGAATAAGCAACCCGATCGTAGTTGCAAAGGCCTCTGTATTTGATACTCAAAAATGGATCAAAATTGGATAAAGTCGTATTAGAAAAAATTCTAAGTCTAGGATATGCATTTACTTACAAAGGTATTTTCTGCAACTGAATTTCCTTTAAAGGTTAAATTCTTACACAGAAGTATGATACAGATTTATGAACTTATTTTATCCCTCTGGGTGGTTCTTCAAATTCACAAGACTCTATGTCTCAGGCTGAGGATGGGTAGGAATAGACGAAGATCAAGTGAACGTTATTACTGTGTAGTACTGCCATGTTGCTAGCAATCCCTCTGCACAACAGTTTGAACCCCTAAGCACTTGTGCTTGCTACTGATCAGAGTTTTATGTGTAGTAAAATTCAAGGTACTATTCATGTACCTGTCTAAGTGAGGTTTTTACTCATAGCTTTCAGCAGTTACAATTTTGGGGATGCAACAGGGCAAAAAGTGTATTTAGTAAGATTTCAAAATCCTGATGCCTTTTGCTTAGGTGCTCCAGCCATTTGCTATCCACTGGGACTTATGCAGCACCTCTGGAATTGCTGGAATTGCAGAGGTGAAGCTGAAAGCAGGTTTGGACAAAAGATTTTTTTCTTAGGGATGTGTGTAAGAATGTTTTCTACTTCATCTTCAGGTTTTAGATGTGCATCCATTAATTTTGCTTGGTGTTCAAGAAATTCTTTTGCCTTCTAGAATACAAGCAGCAGAGTATTTCATTTAGCCTGAAATATTTTATTTTCTTACTTGAAATGCAGAATGAAGTTCCTGGTTCATCGATGGCACAGAGTTACAGGTTCTGGTGTACTGAGTGTCAATAGGGATGTCTTTAGCCAGAACACAGGTAAATCGTAGTCCAGTAATGGCTGATAAATGGTACCACAAGTCACACCACTGCTTAATGGGGAATGGGTTTTAATCTGTATTTTCCTCATGTGGAATGAATGGGGTGCTGTTCCCCCTTCCTTTTGTTAGAATTGCTTGGATTAACCTATTTCTCAGGTTTCTGAGAGTCTCCATGCTCAGCACAGACACAAATCTATTTCCTTTCTCTTCAGTCTTGTTTTGCTCCACTGTGGGTGGGATTTAAAAACTATGGCACTTTTCTCTATGGAGTGTGTTTGTAAGAGCAGTTTTAGCCACGTCATTTGGTTTCTCAGAAGAGATCTGCATCTCCAGATCTAAAAAGAGATGCTGAGGACAGGGATGGACAGTGGCAGTAGAGCCTATTGACCAGCCCTCCCTAGCCTTTCCCTCAAGAGCAAAAGTATGTCATGCTTTTGTTATAGCTTAAAGTTTGGGAAATAGGGTTTTCTGTTGGCTTTTTAGTAGAAGCCTAACGAGAATGAGAAGCTTTTTTAATTCCTGGCTATCTGGGTCTGCACTAAAACCCTGTCCTGCTCAGCCTTGTGGGAATTTTCTCAGTAACATCAGTGAGGCCAGGATTTCACCTCTGGTGTTCTCTGACACAGTCTGAAAGTGGTCTTCTTTTGTTAAACACCATTTTCATGATGTGCAAACAGAAAACTCATGTTTGAGATTCTCTGTGAAGTGCAAAAGGTGTCACTTTGTTTAGTTTTCAAGGCATTGTTTTTTCTACTTCTAGGTAATGAACTGCGGCCTGACTCATTCTCTGGTGGCATGGATCTTTATGGAGAGCAAAGGCATTCCTATAGATCCAGGTCAGGCATGGAGTCTCCTAGATCTCCTGTAAACTTTCTACATAAGTACGTTTTATTTTAGATGATTATTTGCTATCAGAACACTGTAAATTATTGCGTCAGTGCTTACCGTGAAGGTCTGTAATCTTTGGTGCTGTAAGATACTTTTTACTTGCTTCGCAAGAATACGTAACAGATTACATCTTGGGTCTTTGCTCTGTGTTTACTCATCATGCTGATCAAGGCCAGACCTTGCAGGCTGCTTCTATGTCTGATTCACAGCATCTTCTTGGAGCTGGTGGTAGATTTTAGCCATTGTGGGGTTTCATTTCTAGATAAACCACCTCAGCATTCTTTAGCTTGTGACAACCATAACAGTTCATTAGGGAAAAAAGGTTTAATCTATTTTGGCCACTTTTGACTTACAGAAAGTAACAGTGAGGCAGAATCCTGTAAAGGTGGCTGTGTCCTTGTTCATGCAAGCTTTTTGATAGAAAAGCTAACTTGAATCTGCCACGGCTTCTGCTGCAGTCTTGGTAGGAATTTGCTGATCAGTCTTTGTCCCAGAGAAATGCGGCAATAAATCAGGTGCAGTGGAGAGGCCACTGGGAAGAGTGGTTTCTCAGGGGGAGGCAGTATGGTGGCTTGGGCAGTAAGCAGCAGGGAAATTACATGGGTCTGACTTGCTGGCCACCATGTGGGTGAGTGAAGGGCTGGTACAGTGTCCCTGCGTACCACAGTTTGCTGAGTCTGCTGATACTTAACATCTTACTTGAAGCTGTGCATTTTGGACATACGGGTGTTGTTCTGCCCCCAGGTTCCCCAGTATGCACACGGACTTCAACCCAGCCTCTTTCGCCTGCTCTCAGCTGCAGAACTATGATCCTGAGAGAGCTTTAACAGATTACATCCACCGGCTGGAGGCCCTGCAAAGGCGACTGGGCAGCGTGCAGTCAGGTGAGGGCTTAGGCAGTCCTCCCCATGACTCCTGAGTAGTGCAGGTGTGAATCTAGTTGGAAAGGATGCACTGGTTCTCCGAAATACAGAAGGAATTCCATTGTGTTTCAACCTTAAACATAGAGGCTGTTTTGAGCTCATTAAAAAAGCTCCGAGGTAAAAAGCTCATTAAAAAGAAAATGGTTAAGATTCTTTGAAGGGAGACAGGCATAGAAGTGTGTTTTGAGTGTATTGGTAACACTTCCACTTTCCCTGGTCTCTAATAAATGTACAGCAAGCATTCAGTTGGTATCTTCTTCAAACTTTAAGCTAGATGGAGAAAAATCACAGAATGGCTTGGATTGGAAGGGACCTTAAAGCTCACGGATAGGGACACCTTCCACTAGACTGGGTTGCTCAAAGCACCATCCAGCCTGATCTTGAACACTGCCAGGGATGGGCAGCCACTTCTCTGGGCAACCTGTGCCTAACTGTACCCAAAAGACCTGGATGTGGGAGTACAGGGGGAATTTCTCCTACCCCTTTCATTTCAGAAGTTGCAGCTTTTTTGTCCCACAGATCATGGTAATTCTTGTGCTGCAAAAGGAATGTAGCAGGAAAATTGTCAGGTCAATAGGGCATTATTTATCAAACTTGGTTTTTGTGGTTACTGTCTTAGTCTTTCCTCAGCATAAAATCCGTCATTGAGAAAGGTTTGTTCTTAAAAGATTTTACATGTAAAGTCTTTTATGCTTGTTCAGCTGAGTAACGTGTCATTGGTGAATCCTCATGTACTTATTCCAGGCGACCTTGATGAAAATCTGTCTCCATCTTACAGGTTCAACTTCCTACACTCAGCTGCATGTGGGTATGAGGAGATAATACCCCAGTTCCACCAGCTCCGGCACTGGCAGTGATGATGTTCATGGATTGCCTTCCATAAATCCGTGCTCTTTCCCTGCTTTTTATCATTTGTATATTTTGGGACCAAGATGAACACAGCTGTACGATTGTATTACAGATCCATCCTGGCACACCCCACAGACTGGGATTTATGTATATAGGCACTTTGTGTTCATGCAAAAAACACCCCAAAACCAAACAAAAACCCACCCCAAAACAACCCAGCCTCCTCTCCCCCCTTAAATTACATGTATATTTGTGGAATGCTAATTTAAGTGATTAACTTATGAAGTGTGTATTTATCAAAAGGGTGCAAAGATGAAACGTATTAATGAAATGGAGCTACATTCAGCAAAGTTTACTTGCACTTTTTCTGGCAAGGCTACTGAAGTTACATGATTCTCGTACTATTTGCTACCGGCAGTGCAGACAGAATATCACTTGTAGAGACCTATTTTTGTAATGGTAGAAGTTTTGAATTTTATGGGTATTTTGTCAAAGTACTGAAATAAAGACAACTTCATGCTTCTAACCGTGTTCAAGAACCACTCCCTTGCTCCCCCCGCAGAGGTTGCTCCTACCTTTGCTCCTGCTGCAGCTTTACTTTTCACAGCTTCCAAACTACTGCTGCTCATGAGAGGAGGGGACAGCTACAAGCCCTTGTTTCTGAAGACCTCGTCACACCTTACAGGACAGAAAGGGAAGATCCTGCACTCCCTCAGTTGCTGTGATGGGTACAAACGCAAGGTTTAAGAAGTTGTACCCGAGCTTAGAAGAGGAAAGATGGGCAAAGCTCTTGCTGCAGTAAGAACTGATGATAGGGGGAAGCTGTCTGCATGACGGACCTCATACTTATGAGACAGAAAGTTAATTACAAATTTACTTACAGAAGCTTTTCAGAATTGACAGAACTGAGCACAGAAAACTTCTGCAAGAGGTTCGGTTTTAGATGTAATTCAAAGTTCCTGTGAGCCAGAGCTCATGACCATTCATCTTGGCCACTCTTGACCCAAATGCCATATAACAATCCTGTGTGAGTCAGTGCAAAGGGGGACAAGATTCAGCTATTTCACTTCATTTGTGACCATTTTATACACAACCGTGTTATTTACAAAATTAACATTGTATCATCACATTGTTACTTTCACATCACGCTTCCAGGAATCACTACTTTAAGAAGTACTTCTTAGAAAATCTTTTGTTGCATTTTACAGCCGCTTCCAGTTAAGACATTTAAATTGATTATTCTCAGAAAAGACTTTTTCTCTTTGAACATTCTGCAGTCTCCCTACTGCTTAGCTGGACAGTAGCGTCCTTTTAAGTGATCAGCATCCATCCCACTGTGGTGCTTGTTTCCTGACAGATTTCCTGTAGTTGGATGCAGAGGCAGGGTATGCAGGCTCACCCCCTGTAATCTGGGGAAAGTAATCATTATCTTCAATTATTTTTCCAGAACAAAGAGTTCCATTTATGGAAATCATGTATTTCTTCACCTCAGAGAGCTGGCATGCACCTTAAAAGTGTTACACAATAGAAAAGACACTTTTCCTTTAAAAACACAAGAAATTTGTAGAACATGCAGTTATACACAGCAGCATTCAATGGTGTGGGCAAACAAGAAATGCAAAGACTTTGCATGTGGTAGATCATGGTTGCTTCCCTAAGAGCAGTTTCCATTTGCCACTCATTCTGTCACAATTTTATTCAAGTCTGTTAGTTTACACAATTTAAATAGCGCTTTAGCTCTAGAATTTATGGTGACCTCCTTTTATACCTGATAATGGGGTTATAAGGAGTATGTATCATTGTTGTGTAATTTATAGTTGGAAAATAGGCATTGACGAGATCAAATTCATACAACCGAAGCAAAGTAGACCAAATAGTCTTAATCTGAACATAAGCAAAGTTTTCTCCGATGCAGCGATGACGGCCTGGAAGGGAAGCCATGAAAAGCAGTTAGAATCCTTGGTTATTACATCACCTCTGACAACAAGCTGGCTTTAGAACTTTTATGCAGACAGTAATTGCTTCTTTCCAAACATGATGCTGCACGTACACCATTATGGAGCTCCATTAAAGTGCTGTTAGTTTTATAAGCTGTCACTGCATAAACGAGACTTGAGTTAATTAGCAATGTGAAATGTTCTGTCCTCACCTGAAGCGTTAAATTTCTGTATCACCAAAGAAGCTTTTGCAACACTGAGAAAAGATACCAGCTCTAACACTACTGTGGTGATGTGTGCAAACTCTTTTGGCAGTTGTGATTAAATCAGACTTTTCCCTGCCTTAAACTGACTTTATAGTACCAGGCTTTTACCTTGACTTGAAAAGACTTGAGTCAGATTTCACACATGCTAACATAAAGATTTGCTTTGACTGCTGCTCTGAGTGGCATACACAGTTATTACTCATGCAAAACTATCATCAGCTTCATGCCTTTAACAGCACTTCCACACCAAGAAAACTTTCAGGCAGGCAGCGAAGGAACAAGTATCTATTCTCAGAGGCTGCAGCGTGGGTGGTGCTGTATGAGATGACCAGTGTGAGCCACTCCAGGGCCAGCCCTCAGAAAGGCACTGCCTGTTCTTACCAGCGCCAAATGGAACGTATGCGAACTTCTCTCCAGCTGCTGGGTTATCTTGGAGATACCGGTCAGGCTTGAAGTCTAAGGCATCACTCCAGCAGTCCCTGAGTCTGTGGTTAACAGTGGGAGATACACAGACCTGATGGCCAGGGGGAATATTATATCCAGCAACAGTCTACGAAAGAAGAAACAAGACCCAACAAGTCACAAGATTTCTCTGTTTTTCTTTTTAAAGTGTTGCCTGAAGTGCTGCATCATGAGGCTTCAATTTCAGAAGAGGTTTTGGCTAAGCTCATTTAAAATTAATGCGGCCTAAAACTTTACTGTTTTACTTGTACAGGGCACAGTGCTCAAGTAGTTACAGGAAGCTTTCAGCTGCTTTAACAAGGTCACAATGCTACAGAAAGGGTTTTCTAAAAAATGAATGAACTTAAAATGTATTGAAAGCATTTGCCATGAGCAGGGCATTCATTTAAAAAATTACTTGACATTCTATCTATCTTATTTGTACAAACAGCAAGATTTCTTTTGGGTTTACGTAGCTTGTGTTAAGTGCAAACGTAATTTTTCTAAGATAAGTATTAAAAATACATGGCAAACAAAAAATGTCTTTAAGTGGTAGCACCAATCTAAGCCTGAGTGAGACCAATAGCTACACTTAAGTTGCTTTCTTTGGTCAGCTCCAGCTACAGGCCCACTGATGCAGCCCAGGCTGCTGCTAACTTTTGTGGCTGCCAGTAAACACTGCTCCTTTGTGTTCTCCTCCTGCCAGCAGGAACACTTCCCTCACCTGGCGTTTTCCCACCCTACTGCAGGGAAGTGAGGCTCGCCTAATGCCTGTACTTACCTGGGGAGTCCTGGCCATCCTCATTATGGTCATTATAGGAGGTCTAAGCCTGAGTGTTTCTTTTAGACAGCGATCCAGCAAACTGAGATCCTTGAGCTGAAAATACAGAGAAAAAGATATATCAGGACAGACAAGTTTATTCAATGCAAACAAAATGGTATTTCATACTATTTAAAAACAAATTCAAATTAAAAATCAAAAGAGTAAGCAGCTCATATTTGCACTTCATTAGCTACCCTGATCATTTCTTTTTTCCCCATTTGATTGAATTAAGAAGGGAAAAATCTCTGACCAGTGCCCTTGAATATGACTAGTTTCTTACTAATTTGTCTCATGAGTGTTTTCTGATGCCTAATTAAAGAACAAGGCCATACTGCATCCCTTTCCTCAGAGGGAATATGAAGATCCTCCTCTACAGAACAATCATTTCTTAAACAGACATCATAGGAAATGTAATTTCCCTAATTAACGCTGGTTAAAAAAAATAGCGGCAAGCTAAAATTTGCTTTGAGAGGAGACAGAGGAGATACATTAGCACATAGATAGTGTTATCACAGAATGACTGTGCCAGATTGTGATTCTAACGCAAGGCATGTGACTATATTTTACCTTAGTTTGTTTTTTTTTTTAAGTGAGCATCTAAAAGCATAAAAATACCCAGCAGGAATAATGTAACACACAAACCTGGTCATAAGTTAACGGTGGCAGATCATCCCCACAGACCGCTTTTTGTTCTGCATAGCACTGCTCTTGTATGGATTTGTCTCTGGCTATGAAGAAGCCAAGCCAGGCGCTGGTGGTGGAGGATGTGTGCTGCCCTGCCAGGAGCAGCCCGATGAGCATCCCAGCAATTTCATCATCTGTCAGCGGATGCCCATCCCTGGGTTGAGGGGTGTTATGTTAGAGCTTCATTTATCAGGTTTCCAGTTACAGAAGCACTTACAATTTATTCTAATGTACTGCTTTTCTCCTCCTTTGTTGCCTACCCTAAATGGAACAGTGAAAGATCCAGGGGTAGGGAGAAAGGTGAACAGAGGGAGAGAGACTCTCTAGGAGCCTGGAAGAAGATCATTACCCAACAGCCAGAAAAGAGAAAGGAAGCCACCTTGTGAACACTGATGAAAATCTCAGAAATCTGAATACCCATTTACAAGTACAGTTTTTAAGCTCTTTTTGAGAATACTGCTAAGACCAATTGCTCGCAACTAAACCAGCTCAGAACATGAGGGAATAATTCTTTGGAAGATCATTTTAACTCAAGAGATCAAAGCTAAAGTAAAACATCTATAAATGACAAGTCTTCAAACCCTTGGCTTACTTGTATGAAGCATCAAGTAGAGTTTGGAGCATGTCATCATCCTCCTTTTCCTTAGACTTTCGACGTTTCTGGATAACCTTGTAGAAAATATTTTTTATTTCTCTGTGTGCTCGGTCCCGACGCCTGCAATTCAGACCACTTCATTAGCAACTTTATACAAGGTAACACACAAAATCATGGAATGGTTTGGGTTGGAAGGGACCTTAAAGATCATCTAGTTTCAGCCCCCTGTCAGGGGCATGGATGCATTCCACTAGACCAGGTTGCTCAAAATGCTTATAAGGAGTTATTGGGATGTCCTAGAATAGCTTATAAACAAGAAACTGGGGGGAGAGGGGGGAGGACGTGCAACAGGAAGGTGAACAGGGGAACCTAAACAACAAAGAGGTTTAGATAAAATGCTTAAGTTGCTTCATCTGTCCTTTCTGGTACCTGAAGCTCGGCAGAGGAAGCCAACCTGGCAGAAGCCAGGCAGCATGAGTAAAACCCCCATCCAGGTCGGCGTACAGCTGAGCCACCTTCTCATTCAGCAAGCCTCTTATTTCCTTCCCGTGTAAGCAGTGACTTGCTGTCAAAATGATAAGTTCTGAAAGGGCTTCAAACAGGTCTGAAGAAAGATTTGGAAAAAATGTTACTGAAGATGCATATTGTTCTGTGTATTTATTTTGTAGAAAATAAGTACCTGGACACAGATAAATGATTTTAAATAGAGTTACAGATTGTTTTACTACGAGAATGAAGAAACATCTGATTTTAAATCTCTGCGTGTCTATCAGGTCTCTCTTGAAGCAACTTTTTAGTTAGAAAAAGTTGTTGAAATCTATGATCTAAGTTGTTCCTTTCTAGAAATTTTTCGAGGAGAGCTAGTAATCCTTCCAAAGCAAGCCATTGCAGCGCAAGCTCAATCCTTAAACAGAAATCATAAAACAACCTTGAAATTCAAATCCATGGGAAACCAGTTAGTTTCGCTGCTCCCTGGATTATTTTTACACAATAATATTGATACTTTAAAATATAAAATTATAGATTCTATTAACTATTGCATATAAATTATATACTTACAAAATAAAAATTAACCATAGCACAATATGTAAGTATTCCATCTTACAGAAAGATTGCATATATAACTATAAATACATAGTAACAAATATTTATTATATATATAAATATATTATAGATCTGTTTAAATAACTTACATTTCTGACACTGCAGGCTTGCCACTATGGTAATGGGCTATGTCTAGCACACTTGTTGGGAAAGACAGGTGGGAAATGAAAGAGGAATTCCACTGAGATCACTAACAACCCTATCAGCTTCAAGAATGCTGCTTTTCAGTGCAGAAGATCCCTGAGCTGAGACCTCTGATAAGCTCTTAGAAGCAAGAGCAGTATTTTTTCCATGGGACTAAGAAGGGATTATGCTGAGCCCACTCGTATCACGCAAAATGAGCCTGATTCAGCCAGGCAACAGGTACTCTGTGAGGTGACTAAGAAAACTAAACACAGTCCTTCACTCCTGTCAATGATTTTCTGAGCAGCATTATTCTCCAATAGCCTTAACTTTGATTAAACAAAATCTGCATTTTGCACATTTCTTCTGATGTTCATACAATTTTACCTATATCATTCTTCATTTCTTTCATATTGCAGAAAATAATTTACAAAAACATACTGTATTTGCCTTAACGTCTTCCCAGAAATCAGAGGAAAAATGCATCTGATTTTACTTACTTTTTTCTCCACTCTCTCCCCATGCTTTGAAATACTCTCTTGTTTCTTCTTCAATCACCGATACATGCTGTTTAAACCGGGCAATGTTTAGGCCAGTTTTGAGCATCTTCTTCTGTTCCAAAAATACCTAGAGGAACCAAAAAGAAAAAGCAATCAGTACAAGGATCATCAGAATGTAATTAACAATTTATTATCATCTGTACTGTAAGAACATACAGAAGTAAAAAGAGATTATGATTAGGACTACAGGCTACAACAGATACTCAAATTTAATTAATAGGTAATATTCTGGTTTCTACCACCTTTGCTTTTCAAGCAAGTTAGCAACATCCAAGTGAAACACTAGCTCAAGGGAGCAGCAATTCTCTCTTTTGCAATACCAAAGCAAAAAAACAGTTTTAGTATCGTTGTTAAACTTAATCCCTGAAGATACAAGAAGCATTAAAGACTGAAACATGGAATGCACTCTAGATACATAATCAGGTCTGTCCTTGCAAAGTCTGGATTCAGTCTGTGATCCTCGTGATATGGCCTCCTTGCTTTCTCGCCCCCTGGAGCGTCTGCATTCTCTCATGCAGTAACTAATACCTTACCTCTGGTCTAGAGGTGCACCTTTCCTTTACCACACCCTCTGATTTCACTGCCCAGGAAGTCAGACAAAGACACAGGAAGCAAACTGCTTCCTAGGAAAATACTGAGCTTCATGTCCTTCTTACCTCGTCCTTTTTTCCTTTGTATAGACTCATAGCTAACAAACCTACTGGCAAAAAGCCCTTTATTGTATGAGAACCATTCAGTGGACTGACAAAATGTTGACACAGAAAATTATTCAACCCATTTTTAAACCCAAATTATGAATAAGACCATCTGTCCTATAATTCTGTACTGTATCACGAGTAATATACCAAAAATTGTCTCCCCACCAAGGGCTCTGGATGTAGTATAAAGTTGTCCACAAACCAAAAGGCACAAAAAGAAAGGTTACTTCCTGGAAACTTCTGGTTTCAGAATGTAGTGGGGACTCCAACAGTCTATCAGATCATACACATGCCACAGAGCAGAGAGACAAACACATTTTCCCTTGCAACATGCTAGCCAATCTCCAGCTCGATGGAGGCAGGAATGGCACACAGGAGTGAACACAAGCCTCTGCGATTTTAGTTCCTCTTGACACAAAACTGTCTGCATAGAGACTTGGAGGGAGGAGACAGACAACTTGAGTTGATACATAGACTACACATATTAACAATTATCAGAATTACTGGTAAATAACTTCTTCCTTTTAAAGAGTAAGGGGTACTTCTAAAAACATGACTGAAAGTTACTATTATACTGAAGAGAGGCTTAGCAGCTTGAGCAGAAAGAAAGGAGCCTGAAAAGTTCTGGATGACCCATCAATGGCAGAACACCAAAGGAAGTTTAAATAGCTCTCTAAATGCCTTCCCTTACACTAAAATGCTTTCCTATCAGTAGATGTCTGAAATGAAATCATGGTGGTAGCACTATGCAAAAAACCGGCTCAACTCTAGCAGGTCTTCTGTCCAAATCGGACATACCACCTCTAGCTTCACACAGAGAAACATACAACTCAAGCTAATCAGTCTATGTCAATAGCAAAGCCCCTGCAACTCCTAGCTGTGGGAAAAGATTAGACGGATAAAGTCCTAGTGTCAAAGATATGATTCAAGTAGATGTATCCCCAGACACCCAAGACTTGCTGAGTAATGTGAAAAGATTAAATCTTTTGACTAAAACAGAACTCAAAAACACTCTAGAGAAAAAACTAGAGTAACTATGAAAAGAGCAGTACATGGTGGACCACTAAGGTAGGTCCTGAAGAACATAATTGTGAGAAATGTCCATTTCTAAGGAGCTTATAGGAAGTTCTATAAAACTCCTGAAAGATGAAATTAGATCCCATCAAAGAACTAGCTCTTGAATTAAGGCAGACACTCAAATCATCTGTAAACTACAGTGTGAAAGTAGAAGGCAAAACAGCTGTAAGAACTGGATGAACTTTCACAGGATAAAGGACAAATCAGCACCTTTCAGTTTCAAGCAGGCATCCCATGACAGTCAGAAGCCAAAGAACAAGCACAACACAGTGAAAATCCGATTAACTCTGCAGTCTGCGTCTGACTCGCAGACACTTTTCTGAAACTAGTTATACCAGAGAAGAGCTGAAAGATGTACTGCAGAGTCATGTACCCTCTACACTCTAGCAGCTCCAAAATGCATCCACAATTCCCTTCCTGACTTTTTGAGGAAGACCTCTTACTGCCAGAACTAGCAGGCAAAAGTCTGCTAGAATGGCCTCTACTAATGAAAGAGGTCTCCCAGGACACAAGAAACAAATCTCTCCTGCTTGTTATTCAGGCTGTAGTCCTGCTGGCTTCATTCACAAAGTGATGAGAAGAGATACGACCATCAAGTGCAAAAAAACCCTCCACCCAAACAACCAATCCCCCCTCCAAACTTCATGACACCATCTATCCACGATTTAACACTTCCTAACAAAGCAGGAGACAACTAAGTTCTCCTTTACTAACTTACAAAGTGGCAAGTTGTTGGTAGTCAGTTTTATGAGAGATTTTCAAAAGAATAGGGTAAGGGGGGTTGGAACTAGATGATCTTAAGGTCCTTTCCAACCCTAACCATTCCTTGATCCTACAAGAACAACACACATACTTTGTGGATCACTGCAAAATGCAGGTGTGAAGGAGAACAGACTAGTGATTACTGGTCCACAGACACATAATTAAGAAGGCAACAATCACTGCATGAGGGAATGAAGAGGCATACTAAAGAGGAAAAGTATCAATGGCCACAGAAACTATTATCAGTCACCTTACTGGCATTTATACGAACAAAATGAAGCCAAACTGAAAATCCAAACGTAAAGTACGTCTCTATGGTGTTTCTGCCACCAGACTACTCTGCTGTACAACAGGCTGCTGATGTCAGCACACAGTGAATCCAGAGTCCCAGTGGAGCGAGTCTGTCCACAGAAAGTTGGTTTCTGCAGCTTAGGAGTCTGTCATAGCAGACAGCAGCCAACGCTTCACTTGGAAACAATGCCCCATTGACACAGCCACTGTGCTTCCAGACCCATGCAGCCTGTATTGTGCAAGCACCCACAAACTGATTTCTGTCTGAGCAAGACAAATCTTGTGGTGCAAACTGTCAAATTAATACCCCTGTATCTAGATCTGGCATGGCATAAATGAAAAATTACCACTCTTACAAGTCTTTCGTAAGGAAGATCTAAAGTTGCATGCAAGGGAAAAATAGGTGCAGTCAGTGGCCTAATGTAAGGGAAGGAAAAAGAGATTCGCCTACTAGTTCTTCCTCTATGGTGGGATTACATAGTTTCAAGAACAAAAGTAGCATCTAGACTGACAAATGGCCAGGTGACAAAGCAAGCATCCTAAACATGCTCAGTCTTGATTATTGGCCTGAGATCATTTACCAACTGCAATATGCCACAACTGCATACAAACACCCAACTCCACCTCACAGAGCCAACAGCTCAGGGCTGCCCACTCAGAATGTAAATTAAACTACTTTTATTTAAAATACATACCACATTAGGGACATCATAAGCAACGCCCTTGCCAAAAACTGGCGTGGTTAACCGAGAGTATACATCCTCTGCATTCAAATCTTCATTTTTACTGTTGAAGAGTAGAGCAGCAGCATCACTACCCAGTAAATATGTGAATGTCTTGCCAACCATAGTGAAACTGAACACAGGTCCATACTAAGAGAGAAAAACAAACAAACAAAGTTTATTTTAAATAAGAACATACAAATCATTAAATTGGTGTCTCTTTATGTACAGGCTTCCATAAATCATTTACTCTCCTTAAAAGTATCTAGCTATTGAAAAAGATAGAAATATTTTAAACCACATTTAAGTTCTGTTCTCATCATACTTACTAGAGATACCCAGTGTTGTAACAAACACAGAAGATCTTGCACATTTTAAAACCATTTAGCTTAAAAAATGTAAGTAAAATATCAGTTACAGTACAAAAACCAGCAGGGATATTACAGCACATACAGCCTCTGGTAATCCACAAACACTGTTACAAAAAATCCTGGATTTGGAATTATGCACGGGAAATTAAGAGCAAGATTTTCAAAAGTTTAAAGGCCATGTCCAGCAGATCTTCATCTACTAAATTTGTCTCTCTAAGCTAAGCAAGCTAAGATTTAACCTTATGACTCTAAAATGTTTCAGACAATGTGAAACAGATCAAGAAATCTTATTTCATTGGCATGGCCTACCGCCTTAGTTCATTTCTTTTGGACTGTCATAGTAAAAAACCTATTGAAGTTTTATACACCAGCCCTTTTAACATTGGAGAGGCCTTAAAATTCATCAAATTGCCTACACAGTTGGTCAGCTGCATTCCAGCCTGGTCACAGATCAGTTAAAGAGTGAGATTTAAAGTTCCCAATTAAGGCAAGAAATAATGTCATGAAAATAGCTTTTTAACTAACTTGTGCTTCAGCATTACCCAAACACAGAGACATACTTTTTTTGAATCTGAATCACAAGAGGGATGTCAGAAAACACTATTTATCTAATGACAGCGTACATAAAAAGATCTGTAGAAAGCAGAGCCTATGGTGCATCCATTGTGCACATTGTGCAACATGCCTCCATTCCATATTCAAGGTGATAAATGAGAATTAACTGATTTTAAACAGGCTCCTGGTGCAGAACTGGATACACAAAAATGTTTTAGCAGATGCTCAGCTGGTCATGTGGGGAAATGTACCTTGTCATAAGCGTTCTCCAGAAATTCAATGGGACTTTTCCCAAACGCAACCGCATGTCCAAGGAAAGGGATGCTCGATGAAATATAAGGTGGGTATTTCTGAGGAAGGAAAAAAAAAAAAAATACTGATTTTTCTTCGGAGAGTAATAAAATTGTGTCCCTTTACATAAAAACCCAGCACAGAGGTGGCTTTATCCATGTTTTGTTTAAACACTTTTGTGAAAAGGCCAACTTCGGACAACTGACTATTTGTTGAAATAGAGTAAGAGTGCGCCACATTTATAAGCAGTAGGGGTTAGAATAAAACCAATGCGACGGACATTCCTGCTAACCTGCCTCTGAACGCCCAGCACAAGGATACTGCAATGGGAACGAAGGCAATCAGAAACAGAAGCGTTGACAATTCGCTAAACACTCCCCAAAGGCACGAACTTCAGCTTACCGATCAGTTTCACACACGCGTGGGAGCCTTCGTGCAAGCTGCTCTGACGAAAGAGTCCCGGGCACGGCCGCCGCCGCTACCAGACACGAGCACCAGACCCGCGCTCCGTGTAGTACCAACAGGCCGGGCGGCGGGACACGCCAGCGCCACGCTCCCCTCAGAACCCGCGCCCGGGCGCCGGCTGTGCACACTCCCCCTCGCCAGAGCCCGCTCCCGCACACCCGATCCCACCGCCCGGCTCCCTGCGCTCCGCAAGGGCTCCCCACAGGTGAGAACCGCTGCTCGTCCGACCGTCCGTCCCTCCGCACCCCGAAAAGAGGCCGCCAGGTTCCCCCCGGCCCTTACCCTCTCCCCTGCGCTCGCCTCGCGGCGCCCACCCCTCCGTGGGGTCCCACCCCTCGCGTCTTCCCGGCCTGCGGCGCCCACCTTGTGCTCGGAACCGACGTGCCGCCGGTAGCTCAGCTGGAACAGGTAGCCGAGGCTCAGCACGAAGGCGGAGGCGGCCAGCACCAGGGACAGGGCGTTGCCGACCGCCACCCTCTCCAGCAGGGACCCGCCGACCTCCATCAAGCTCAGCATCGCCTCAGCGACCCGCGCCCTGCACCGGGCTGCGGGCGCTCGCACGACGGAACCTGTGCCCTAAGCGCGGGGCGGGGCGGTGCCACGGGCAGCCACGCCCCCTCCGCGCTGGGCTGATCTCTGCCCATGTGACGATGCCCGGCGCCGGAGCCAACCGGCGGCCGCGCTCCGAGGGGTGACGGCATCTGCCGGGCGGCGAGGGTCGCCATTGGGCGGGCGGGGGGCGGGGAAGCGGGGTCGCGGGCGGTGGTTGGCGGCACGCAGTGATGACGCGCGGGGGCTGACGCGGGTGGGGCAGCACCGCCCTGGGACCGGCCAGTGGGGCGCGGCCGCCGTGACGGGGCGCCGGGTGCGGCCTGCCGTCTCCCGAGGGTGCTTGTGCGCCGCGGCGCTTCCCGCTCCCGAGGGGCTGCTTGGCGGAGCTCCTGAGCTCCAGGCTCCTCGGTGGGGCCGTGACCGCCTCGGTGGCCTCTGCCTCCTCTGAAGCGCCGCTCACGCCGGCGGGGCTGCAGGCGGGAGGAAACGCCCGTGAGCAGTGTGCGTGGGGGTGATATCCGTGGGTATAAACTCACGTGGGGATCGGCTGTGTCAGCTCCTCCTGAGCGCAACCTACAACACACGGGCTTGGGGAGGGGTGGTTGGACAGCTGCTGGTGGAAAAGGGCCTGATCCAGCTTGTGCCCAGGTGGCCAAAGCCAACAGGATCCTGGCCTGTATCAGCAATAGCATAGCCGGCAGGGCCTGGGCAGTGATCATCCCCCTGTACTGGGCACTGGTGAGGCCGCACCTCCAATATTGTGTTCAGTTCTGGTTTGCCATGACTAACGCCTCCCAGTCTTGATGAATTCCTGAGCTGTTAATTTGTAGTCACCATAGGCCCCTTACTGTGATCCTCTCTTGCCATCTTCCTACACACCTTGCAAAGATAGGCCTGTTACAAAATACTGCTCTTTCATAGTAACACCTGCTTGGTAAGACCTACTGCTGGCTGCAGTAATAAACAACAACAAACATTACTTGTTGCAAACAATTTATTAGGTAGCAATAAGAAATTAGCAGAAAGGACTATACAGCAATAAGGCATATTAACAGTATTGTTAAATATGCAACTGACACATTTTAACGTATTTCTTCTAGTTTTCTAACAAAGTGCTATGTAGAGAAGTGTATTTCTGATACCAGCGCCAAGTGATAGTCAGGATGGCTGCATTACAAAGGACCTGTTTTATTACTTACCTTAAATATAACACTCCATGAAGAGTTACTGTTATTTATGCCAGTGAGGTTTAAGTAAAAAAGTATAGCTTGCTAAGAAGATTACAAAATGTCTCCTGTTTACTTAACTGCTTACTACTTCTATCTCTTAAACTGCGCTTGCTAGTTGTAAGGTATGAGTAAAGTTACTACACAAGTGCACAGCTTCCAACATTCATTTCTGCTTTTATTTGAAAACTTAGAGGCAAGTGCTAATTTTCATTGTTTACAAAAAAACCCCACAAACTGTTTTACAAAATATTGCACACTGGTTTAGCATGCAGTTTACATGGAAGAAGGAGTCAAGTGCACTTAAAACCCTGAAATACAACCAGAAATTTCGGAGAGTTGTGTTACGGACACTATTTTAATGTACAAAGATATGTTTCAGATTGCACAGGGTCCCAGCTCACTGAAACCCTATCCTGACTCTGCATAGACCAGGCAAGTGCTTACCAACTGTGTTTGACTTCCTTGCAATATAAATCTTCATTCCTGCATCCTGCACTGCCTGTAGCCTCAAGAAACTTAAGTAATCAGTACAAAAATCAGTTTAACAGAAATAACTTAGTACCTTCTATATGAGTTTTTGTTACTGCATATGTGCTGCAATCCAGGGTAAGATTTATTAAACTTTCTGAAGTCCTCTGAGTAAGATTCATTTGTAAATCTGTACCTCCCTCTCCTCCATATACACATTTGATATTGCACAGCAAAAGTAAAAATCCATTATTTAAAAAACAAACCAACCCAAGCATGCTAAACATTTAATATGGCTTCTGAGTGATTTAAAGTTACTCCCTTTTGACATCCTCATGCAGTGTTTTAGAATAAATATGAATATAAAGTATGAGAAAGTTAAGACTAAAAACAAGCCAGCTGTAACGTTTTTCAGAAATCAAATGAAAAGCAAGTTTATCAAAAGTAGTTGCTCAAAGGTCTAACTGGTCACACTTTCCAACAGTATCTTAAAAAGTGTGTCTACAAAATACTGTCACATATACAACCTCCTTGATGTTCCACAGAACAACATGAAAGGTAAATAGGTTAACTGAGACTTGTGTAATGGCACTGGTTGTCCCATAGTCCCATGGGAACAAAAGCGTTACTTGATTCACACTCGTCTGTCTCAGTCAATCATTTACATTTCGTTAGCTTTATTGGTTAAGCTCAAGCCCTACAATAGTTTATATATGAACCACAAAAATATTTATAAAAATAATAGATACATTGTATAGTTGGTTTTCTTAAAAATAAACCATGCAGCTCCTGTACAAAGTTAAAAAACTGTACAAACTGACTTCTGTATTGTGTAAAATTCATGTACATGGAAGCCTTCTGTTATGATGAGACATAAGTTGTTTTTTGCTTAGCCATCAGATGCAGTTTCAGAACTGTTGTTCATTTCCATCATTCATTTCTTTCACTTGGGATTAACTGGCCATTTAATTTCATCAAAAGTTTCACGACGAGACCAGCCTGTATAAAGGTATAAAATTAATTTCTCTCAGCATTTCGGAACTATGAAGGCTTAAGTGTATGACAAATGCAAGTAGATAAAAATAGTAAGTTAGAAGTTGCATCATTTTAGAAATAAGGAAAATAAACCCTAGATTTTTCTCAGCTATCATAAAGTGCTTTTCAAAATATTCTATCACTTACCTTATAACCACCTTAATACACAGGAATCAAAAGCAACTACTGTGAAAGTATGCAAGATACTCAAAGGAATCAAAAGCAACTACTGTGAAAGTATGCAAGACACTCAAAGGAATCAAAAGCAACTACTGTGAAAGTATGCAAGATACTCAAAGGAGTCACAACACGTTAACATGGCATACTACCACTCATGCAGACTATGGTAAAACAAGCATTTTCCTTCAGACAGCCTCAAACACTATCAAAAGTTGCTGGATTTATAGGGGTGTGGCTTAGGTTTCTTTTATCTTGTACAAGGGTGGTCAGTCTCAAGAGGAGAGGCATGCATCTAGTTTAGGAAAAAATAATTGAACATAAAGGATGAAAAATGACAATGCTTACCTGTTTGGTATGCACAATAAAGCTCATTTTGTTTTCCAGACTGTGGATTTGAAAACATGTATCTCCATCTCCCAACTGCCACATAAAGCAACCATACTTAAGGCTGAGGAGTAAAGCCTACGATGAAATGTAAAAAACTGTCATTCAAAATATTCATCATGCTTACAAATGGAACTTTGCTTAGTTCACTTAGACAGGATTCTGACTTCATATATTCCACAATCCAGCTGCAGCTTATAAGGTAACACAGTGGAAAAATACAAGGCTTTCCATTAGTAGTGCCTTAGAAAAACTTAAAATCTTGGAAATGTTCACAGTCAAATTTAAACAGTTGGACGTGAAATGGCTATTAGCACAAAGAATTTAAGAGAACAGAATTAGGCTTAACAGTTATTACTGGCAGTTCACTTAAGCTGACCTTTGTTTCCATGTTGAGGAGGTGCAGCCCTTTTACATTTACTCCTACATATACTTTAATCACTTTATGGCTACTTGAACTTGCTTTGGTGAATATCTGTCCCGTGAAAAAAGCTGCTCCATAAGTAGGAATTTCCCAGCAATTCTGCAAGAACATGCGCTGAAGGTGGTGCATCTCTTTACTTACACCTTCACTGGTGCTGAGATTCTAGAAAGAAAAGAATAGCAGCAATCAACAAGTCTTCAAACAGCTGTGGTTATTTGAAGAACATCCACTATTTAGCAGAATTCCCACCAGACGAGTGTTCCTAAAACACTTCCTCAGCAACCACTTTCCTACATCTACATTAAACACCCACAGAAAGGCTGAAATGCCAGAAGAGACTGAGGCAGAAAGCAGATGCCTGTACAAGCCTCAGGAACATGAACCACAGACACCTAACCTCTGCAGGGCCCCACAGTTTTGCCTCTCTCAGCAGTATGCCAGACTCATCAGGGGTAAGCTGCTGTGCCCCCATCTGACAATAAATGCATCTGATACTAAATGCACACCCCAAAATAACTGCCTAAGAGCAGAAGTCAAGAAAGCAATTACCATTCTTGCATATTGTTTGATACAAGAAAGAGTAAAAACTACTCTGCTATGTCCTCTGCTACGCCATAGTCTTAGGAAGACCACTATCATCTACTCCATCTGTATTAGAAAGAATAGGAGTTATCTGCTGGTTTCTGACAGAAAAAAAAGGTGTAGGCACCAAGAAAAAGTTTATGATTCAGTAACCTCCTCTCAAAAGAGGGGCAACGCCTGAAAACATTCCCTGGGTGCCTCTGCAGTGCTCCCTGGCAGCTACCTTTAGCAACACATGTCCCCCAGTACAGTTCTCACTCTGACACACTTCACTTTCCCCACAATTTTTTATGAAGTTCATGAATTTCACCTTCAGGTGCCCTTGGCCCCATGTGGAATCCACAGCCCTCAGTTAGATGTCATTTACAAAAGCAACCCACATTTACAAATCTGGCTCAGTTAACTGCTCTAATCAAAGGAGTTTGTGTGAGCATGTGCACATCAGTAGCATTATCAGATCCCTACCATACCAGTTATACTGGCAAACAGACTTTGTGGATCTATTGCTACAAGTCAGGGTGGATTTTTTTACATGTGTGCCTGATTTGGCCCCAAACACTGAAGATAAACAAATGACAACCATTTACTTCTAAAAACCAGATCAAGTGTAGCTGTGCAAGACAAACAGCATTCCAACAACCCATCCAAAAATTCAGAACATACACATTTCCAGCTTTGTATACTAGTATTTCTGTTCATTAACCAACAACTGAACAGTCAAAAAAATCTTTAAGACAGGATTTTCTACTATGTGATTATTTCTCTCACCTTGTATTCATGAAGTATCCTGTTTGTCCAGTGAGGAGCTTTACTTTTTAGTTTAGTGACTGGTACTATAGATTTAAGATTTTCTTCACTAAGAGAAAAAAAAGCAGAAAAGTTTTCTTCACTAAATAAAGTAAGGAGAAAGAACAATGTCTGCCAATTTGTATCTTCAAGTCTACTTAGCTAGACAGTCAGCTCCTACTCTGTCTTGCCTCATTAGGTGAAAAGCTAAGGCTTCCTAAGATATAGTGTAATTCTCAATTAATGGAGACCTAGCTTTGTGTTATACGCTTTGTGTCACAGACACCACAGGGAGAGGAAATGCTGGAAGCAGAACAGGCAACTCTGGTCTTGATTACAGATCAGTTTGCTAATTCCAGTTTGGAGGCCAAAATTATATACGAACAGCCATTCACACCAGAACACCACATACTCAGAAAAGATGACACCTTATACTCTTCCCTTCACTGCTGTATCAGCACCAGTGGCTTTGCCCAATTTATTTCCATATGAAAGTTGTATATTACACAACATGAAAGTGGAGCTATTTATATGCAGTGCCTTTTTAAACACAAAACCATACACACAAAAATGCCACTAAAAGGAAGACTTTACTGGTTTGCTTTTATGCACACTTGAAACAGTCTCAGAAAACTAGTGATGCAACCTATTTAGTAAATTTTAAACTATATTTGGCAGTAACTGCGCATTATATCAAGCAAAAAACCTGTCAAAGGACAATACATCCAGATCTTTAAGGTCAAAGATACTCTCATACACACAACAGCCTGGATATATATTTTTGAAATTACAAATCTTTTAATAAACATTTATGTTGATTACAAACAAAATAATAATTTAAAAAAAATCAGAATATCTTCATCTGAAGATGAACAAGTCAAGGTATTTTCCAACATCTTGATCTGAATACAAATAGAAAGCATGCCCAAATGTCCATTAAGGCTTATTACCTGGCCAAACTACCTTTCCAAGTAGTCCTGTCTATAGAGTCACAGATTTCCATTGAGCAGGATCAACGCAGAACCGTACTGCTGATTTGCCTCCCTGCAGCTGCTGGGATTCAGCACGGGGTAGTTTCATATTAAACCTGTCTGTGTTTAACTGCACACTCCTTCAGGTGCGCAGTTCACTTAAATCCAGTTCTCCTCATGCTCAATCTACCAACTGTGTAACTGCAGGACTCAGCAGCTGAATCTGCTGAACACCCCACCCGAAAGTTTTCCAGTCGGTGAGCGACTGGTATACTCTGTAATGGTAGTCTCTACACCTAACAGAAGGAAGAGAAATGAATGAAGAAGTGCAGTCAATACAGCCAGCCCTTTCAGAGGCAGCCCACACTTACATCAGAGTAACTGTAGCAGAAAATGCACCCTGATTTACTGATGGTGGAGAACACAACCAAAAAACAGCAAGCCAAGACAGCTCAGTTGACGCTGTGAATAAGAGGAGATGAGAAGCATAGTAGCATTCCAGAATACCACAGCTGCTGCTAGATGAATGAACTGAGGTGGAGATGGTGGGGCATGAAGACGCACACATTAGAGAACTGGAATCCTGACGTGCTCAGATACTGATGTAGAAATGTACGTGGGAGGACAAAGCCATCTCCCAGAACAGCTCAGCTTCTGTTTTGCTGGCAAGCAGAGAGAAAGGGAGAGAAAACTACCATCTGGCAGAGCCCTGCTACTGCTATGTTTCTGACCAATTCAGTATAGCAGCTCACACACAAATGAGAACAGAAATAGTATCTCTGCGTGGCCTGTCCTCTTCAAAGAGGGAGGAAAGCCAATTCCAGAAGCTGGTCTAACTGGACATAGTAAAATTTTTCTTCATCATTGTCCAAACTCTCAGTCCTGTCCAAACCCTTCAATCACATGAATACCCTTACTCACTTTTTGGCATTACTGTATCTCGGTATAGACTTACAGAATACACAACCTCCATCCCTCTGCCTGGGACTACAATAAGTAAGACTGAATATTTTTCAGACCCCATGTCCAGCTTCTATTAATGCTACAAGGGTTATGTGGTTACTGTGAACTACTGCTCAATGATGGAGAAAAATGATAAATATATCATACCTAAAATTTAAGAGTTCCATAGTAAACGCTATCTAAAAATACTTAATCTAAAACCATAATTTTAAATTTTAAATGCATATACTTACTTTAGAAAGCCCTGTTTATGTTTCTTGCTCTCATAATTTCCATAGACTATTTGTAGAAGCAGACTGGCCAGTGTGATCAGCTTGGCATCAGGTGATGTATAGAAACCTTTCAGTAAATTATATCTGGCTTCATCAAAAAGGATAAGAATAGCCAATGGATCCTCAATCTGTTAAAAAGATTTAAATAATATGATCTATTTGTAAAAGCACGTGAGCTTATAAACTGCATATATATAAACTAGAATTATAATTTCTCACTGATCCAGAGACAGAAAACAAAGAACTGAACCTGACTAAAGTATACATTTTACTAATGCTTTGTAGTAGAAAAAAAATGAATTTCATTAACTTAATCCAACACTGCGTTGCCCTAACACACAAACTAGAGGTGACTGACATACCACACCCAATCCAAAGGCTGACAGAAATACTGACATCTGTGGTTTTTTTCTCTCATGAATGTATTTTGAATAATATGTTTAAGTAATTCCACTGAAATTGACCAATTAAATATCTGAAAAATCACTTCACAGGAAGAAACAGAAAATTGGGCAGGTTGGTTTTAGCTGTATGACAGACAGAGACTGAGAGATACAGACTTATGATAAACCGAACAGTTGGGAAGGTGAGAGAGAGGGCGGGAAGGCAAGAAAGGTGGGAAGAACCAGAAGATTCTGTTACAGAAAGGAGAGGAGAGGTCAGGTTTAAATAAGTTTGGAAATGATTACAGTCATTAAACACACAGCGTGTTGATCACCAGAGTGCTCTGACTCTAACCATGATTTCATGCTACCACTTCTAAGTGCAGACCTTTTTTTCTATTTCCAGTGGAAGTCTCACATCTCTTCTCAGGAAAAGCTGTGAAGTTTCCCTTTGAGGATCCAAGTTTGTCAGTTCAGTGAATATTTCAGGCCAATCTCGAATATGCTGCAAAGGCTTGTGATATGGCTTCAGTTGGAGGCCTGAAAAATAACAGGTTGGGGTTTTTTAAAGAAAATAAACAGAATAACCCAGCATACACACACACTCACATATATATATATATGATTATTAAATGCTGCATTAAAACCAGAGTATTTGAAACAGAGGACTCATTAACATTTTACCCTGTATTTTCTAAACTGCTATATATAAAAGGTTTTGAAGATATGGATTTATTGACAAAACTCTCAGCATCAATTCACTAAATGCACTACTGATGAACTTTCATTATCTTCAGCTTCTCAAGAGTGAAGTGGTATTTAAGAATTTAATGGAATACCAAGATGGAACTTAAAACAATAATAAACCACTAGAGACTGTTCTCTCATTTATTGTGGGAGAAATACAAAGTCCAATAATCTTATTTTGGGCAGAAAAATAAAGATATAGCTTATCTGATAAACATATTTTCTATTTTGGAATATATATAAACCATAAACTTCTCAGAACATGGGGTTTTTTTAATCTGTAAAACATATTGATTCTTTAAAGGCTACAGTCATCCAATGTTTCATGTTCTCCTGTGTATATGAGAGCCGAGAAATTAATACAGAGCTCTCAACTGTAGTCCTACCAGATACATACATTCAGTTACACTCATTCACTTACCTTGCCTGTCTCTGTGATTACTGCTTGGCTGTTTTCTAGTAATGAGGAACTAGAAGGTTGTATCTGCCTCATCCTCACTGCTCTGGCTTTTACATTGTGACATTTCAAATTACATGAAAAGCTTCAAATGACATCTTATAGTGCAACATCTTTTCACTGTCAATAATCAGTTCACTCAATTCATCCACCTTACATTCAAACACAGAAAAACACTGTCTGTCCTACAAAGAAGAAAACTATGGTCTTAGCAGTGGTACGCAAACTGCAAGAAATACATTTTATAACGAAACTGGTCTGTTTGTTGTTTGACGCCATAAATCAGAAGCCAACTCATTTTCAAACTTACGCTAACTAAGGAATTACCTGAGATAACACAAATAATGTATCCCCTCAATTGCAAAGGTAATAACTTCAATGATCTGAGTAAAACATGACATCCTATTTAGAAAAGGCACAACCAGCAAGACTTAAACGCTCAAACACTTCCTTTTCCTCCAGATATTAACATCTATGTTTAACTGGAGGCTACAGCAGTCAAGTGACATAGAGGGAGAAAAAGATTTAAAAGGCATGTAGAAAAGATTTCCTGCAATATTTACAGATTAAAAAAGCAAACTAACAATGAACACTGCCACTGTAGGGGAAGTTTTACAACAGTAAATAAAATTTTAAACACAAGGCTTCTGTGTTACTGGTACTGTCACAGCATTCTACCAGACCTGAATTGTGCTTTGTAAATGCACTGTAATGTGTCCCACAGCTATGCTGTTGCAGGACTGTTTATCACATTTTCTGGGAAAACACAAATCACACTCATTGACTCTTCTGTGGTTTGATTTATTTTTTGCTACATATCTCAAACTACAACTATCTTCTACTTCTTATTTAGATCAGAAATACAAAAAAAATCAAGTGTAGTAATGTCTTGCATGAGAATTCCCTCCCACCAATTACAAGGATGAGGGGCAAGGACTCTTCATTTGGGACTGTAGTGCTAGGACAGGAGGTAATGGGTTAAAACTTAAACAGGGGAAGCTTAGATTAGATGTAAGGAAGAAATTCTTTACTGTAAGGGTGGTGAGGCACTGGAATAGGTTGCTCAAGGAAGTTGTGAATGTTCCATCCCTGGCGGTGTTCAAGGCCAGGCTGGACAGAGCCTTGGGTGGCATGGTTTAGTGGGAGGTGTCCCTGCCCA
>WYDI02029697.1:0-10641 GCA_009867235.2 Psittacus erithacus
AAGTTAGAAACACAGCGCTGCACCAGCCACTAAGAAGGAGAAAAAAATGACTGCTACTGCTGAACCCATGACACTCAGTTATTTCCCTCATTTACGGTGAGATGAATTATGTTGTAAAACTGCTTGTTACTGTTTGTTGCCAAAAAAGGAAACCCATCCATATGCAAGTGTTTAAAAATTTTGCATTCAGGTAAATAAAATTCAACCCTGAGTGTCATTGAAACCTGTAATTTTCTAGCTAATACAAGCTCTCTAGGCCCTCATACCCAGGTTACATTTTAGTCTTGCATTCTTATTGTCCCACATCTCTGAGAAGAATCCGCATGCCTAAAGTCTAGGCCAGTATCTTCTTTGATTTTTTCAGTCCTTGTTTTCTTTATCTTGACAAGCACATCTTGATTTACTTTTATCCATTAAGAATGCTGTTACAAAAAAAATTTTCTCATCTTGACTCTGACTATAGCACTCTTCTGCATTCCTTCACTTGTATCTTCTATATAGAAACAAACACATAGATAGTATGTTTTCTATTTCAAGGCCTTTCACAATTTTTGCTTTCTTCCTTAGATCCCCATTGAGAGGCTGTCTCTTGATTCTGATCATAAGTCCACTCCTGCATGAAAAATTTAACAAGTGGATAAGTGATTCTTTATCAATGCTCTCTTGCTGCTCCTCTTCATGACTGATATGTCACAGAAGCGTGCACAAAACACTCATTGTTCTCATTGACGCCTCTCTTGCTGTGATGCTTAGCAATAAGTGACAATTAAGCAGATGAGTTTTTGAGATTGCTGCTGATCTTTATGACTAATATTGTCTCACTGTCTCACCGTGGTTTGGCAGGTTTTTTGTCTGTATCTATTTGCTTTGTCTTGTATCATGCTTAGAGAAAAAAGTTATCTAAGACATCTGTCTAAAAATTAGGTAGACACCTATTATAAGTCCTTTCTAATTGGAGTAGAGAAATAAGTAACCAAGGTAGTGTTGAACCGTACTTCAGAGTTCCTAGAGGGAACCTAGCTTGGCATATAGAGCAAAGCTTAACTACGATGTCTAGCTTTAGACAGCTAAAGGTAACTGAATTTAATCCTATTCTTCAGTTGTAAATTGGCTGAGATATCCTGATTTCATGCAGAATTTAATCTAGACTAGTTACCAACATTACTACAAACAGCTGCTAGCATAAAACTGGAAAACATAGTTACTGCTGCAAAATTAAAAAGTAAACAACAAATGAAAACAGAAAAAGATGCTTTTAGGAATAACCTGTCTTTAGGAGAAAGAGCAGGAGATTCTTATGATGCAATCTTCCCTGTAGTTTACTTTTTCTAAGAGCTAATATTGTAATACCATTTCAATTGAAATGAAAAAAAATGCTTCCCCCTCCCCACCCTACCTCCAATACTGCAATAGCAGAAATAATATTAAGGGATAAATTTAGAACAGCTGTTAATTAGTAACAAGGTTTCATTAGAAAAGTTGTGTCTTTAAATGCATAGTCATTATTATTGCATTATATTTTAAAACATAATGACTGATTTCAGCTATTCTGGTGTTGAATATTTTATGCAGGCAGGTAAAGAGAAAAAAAACATCTGACGTAGCTGATTACAGATGATGCAGCCTGATGTAATTTAACAGATGACACATGCCATTACAGATTAATGAGATTGTTTGTTGGGGTTTTTTTTTTAGGCTAAACCTAAGCACTTTTTTTGTAATTACAAGATTTAAGCAGAATTCTAGTATTTTTTAATAAAATTTTTAATTAATTTTTTAACTCCACCTGTCAAAGCACGGCAACAAACCATTTATTGTTATTAACAACTTCATGGTTTTGATATAATGACATCTGCCATTAAAATATAAAACCTCCTTGAGTTTAATAACATTTCAAACTGTGTGATTTTAAAACTGTCTTAAAGCAGGTTAGTTAATACTCTAATGGTATGTACCCATTTTGTACCATGCAACTTGGCATTCTGAATAGCACACAAATAGACAATTCAAGCAAAATATTTTGATTTAAAATAAGAAATATGTATTTAATTCACAGACTTTATGATAGGACAGTCTGTTTTATCACTGATTAAGAACAAAGCTTTTAATCTCTTATCTCTATTCTGTAAGCAGGGAGCTGCTGATACCTACCTTATGTTAGTGTTGCAAGGTTTTTTTGGGTTTTGCCTGTCTTTAAGTGTCCATTGTGACATTTAAGTATTCTGGACAATTAAAACAATTGCCAATAGTGAATGATAGTACAAAGTCTTCAGGTGGGTAAAAGCATAAAACCACATTTGCGGCGCCTGTGCTTAGCCAGAATATAACATGAAATGTGATACAAAGAGCTTTAATGCACAATGCAATTATCACTTGCAAACTGTTGTGCATGATTGTTCAACAGCACATATATCAGCTTCCCAGCAAAAATATTAAGCTTAGATGTCTTAGCAAAGTCTGAGGATCTCAGAATTTTTTCTACACTCTAAATCTTCTCTCTAGTGAGTTCTTATTCTGCAGAAATAGTGTCATGTGAATTATACTTCCACTCTTATTTTGCAAATGTTATAATTTCTTTTCTTGTTACCAACAAAAAATAGTTTTGTTTGTTTTATATAAAAACAAATAGATGTGTTGTCTGTTAGCAACTGTTTACAAATACTGATCCAGAGTTGCATTAGATACTCACTGAAAAAGAAAAACGCTGTTTTCTGGAACTGCATAGTCCAGTCAACTAATATGAAGGTCACAGTGAATCAAAGGTGAATGAAGTGAATGGAGGCGAATGTATCCTGATGTTTTTTTGCTCCTGTTTTTTTATATGGATCCAGTTATGCTATTGATTTACACACAGTATAAGCAAACAAAAGTTACAGTTGCATCAGAGGTATTAGCCCAAGTTGTCAATGACCTGTTGCAAGTAACCAGAAGACTGAAATTTATATTATCTATACTATCCCTTATCAGTAGAAATTAAACACTTAAATCTCCTACTCCTAATCTCAGGGATAAACTGGTTGTCCTGTTATGAGTCAAGAGGAAATTTACATTTCACATCAGATTTGTCTTTTATTCTCATGTGAGAACTGTCCTAATTTCTATGATTATCTATGAACTTTACTTTTCATTTCCACTATTTTTAAAAGTCTGCTGCTGCTGAAAGTGCTTTTGCTTTCTTCCCTCAGTAGGTTTTGACCAATCTTGGTACATATTTGAGCTTGATTCTCACATGAAAACTATTTGTGGTCCTTGGTGTGCAGTAAATGACATGTAAGATAAATAATCCTCTAAAGCCTTCACAAGTAGTCATGTACATCAGGGTTACCTGTAAATGCTGAAGGCTTATTAAAGTAAGAAATGTGATTACATTCAACAAAATATGCCTACTTTAAATGAAAATTGCAGCTTACAGAGCATATCCTGCCACAGCCGAAACTGATGTTTTCTGATTTCCAGTGCAGTGTTCCATTCCCAAGATCATATACAGGACACCAATGCTAAGAGGAGCCAATGAATATGCAAGTTAATTATTGGTCTACGTTAGTGCAGCCCTTTGTTTAACTATGCTACTATGTTTTACTTTTCCTGTTACAAGCTAATAATTTTCAACTGATTACTTTTAGGTGTTACACCTAAAAGAATTTTTTTCAGAGGTTCTGAAAGAAGTAACTTCTAGAAGTCATAGAATCTAAATGAACTGTGACAAATGAAATGCAATGTTGGAAGAACCACAGTAAATTTTGCAGGACATACATAGTAAGACTGATGAAACTTGTCATCCTTGACACAGCAGTGGTGTGGTACAAGAGAGGAGCTTGGAAAGTAAAGACGAGTGGAGTTTTGAACAGTACTGTAGTTCTGAAAAAGCCCCTTGAACATATGTCAGTGAATATGAAATTCTCAGTGAAGAGGCTCACCTCATATATGAGGGAGATGAAAGGAACAGAGATACTCTTTGCAGCTACGTTTTGAATATATTTCAGTACTTGACAGCCATGGCTATGGAGTCTAGAGAAGATACTGAGGGAGACAAAGCAGAAAAGAAAGGGAACAGAGACAAAAATTATTGGTTAAAAAGATTATAGCTAAAAAACTTTTGGTGTTCAGATGCCTATGGGATGTATGAAATTAAAGGGAAAAAAAGTCAAGGATGCCCAATAGGAGTACAAGGGAAAATGGCAGGTGATGAGAAAGAACACCAAAGGGAGAAAGTGAAGGATGCTGAAGTGAAGACATCAATGAAGTGACTGCTGATAGTTGACAAATGAGCATAACCTCAAGGTCTAATCCAAATGAAACAGGGGAATAACTGTATTTGAGAAAATCTGCATCTATGAAATAAAAGAGAGGCTGCTGTAGTATAGAAAGCTGTCATTATGGAACTGCTGGAATTTTCCAAAGGAAAGAAATCTGTGTTAACAGCTCCATATGTATATCTAGCTACAGATACATTTCAAATAGATATATACTGTAGGGTTGGTCTAGATATTCATCTAACTGAAATGTTGCCATTATATTTGAATTGCTAAGATGACTATTCATACTTTGCTTTTTGTTGTGGTTTAAATCCAGGCACCTATTAAGTACCACGCAGCTGCTCACTCACTGCCCTTTCCTCCTTGGACAGGATGAGGAGGAGAATCAAAAAAGTATAAAACCTGCAGATTAAGATAAGAAGAGTTTAATACTAAAATACACTATAATACTACTACTATTGCTACTAATACTAATGATAATAATTTCTCTGCTCCCTCTTGGCTTCATGTACCCCTCCTAATTGGCAGAGGGTGAGAGACGGAAAAGTCCTTGAGCTGCAAGTAAGTGCTGCTTAGTAACAACTGAAGCATCAATGTGTTATCAGCATTATTTCCAGACTGAATCCAAAAGCAGCACTATCCCACCTACTAGGACGAAAATTTACTGTATCCCAGCTGAAATCAGGGCACTTTCATACATTCATTAGTATTTAAACGGGTTACTCACATAAAGACCAATTTGTATGAAAGCATGAATAAAGTCCCTCAATACTATTAATTAAACCATAACTAAACACATAGTTAAAAAAAATATTTTTTGTTGTGACACTGACATATTTTTACACTATTAACCTATTTCTGTCATCCAGCAGTGGTAAATAGCGACAAAATATTACCTGTTCCACAACAAGAAAAGTTTGTGTAATAGGACAAGTATATGACCCCAAGTGACATTTTTTCTAGTTCTGTTAATTTTCTGGAGATTTACTCAAGTTTCCAGAATTGTAGTACATTTAAAATGAAGAAACAAAATAAAAAATCAACCACAAAAGATTAAACCCAGAGCACATCCTACTGACTTTTATCTAAATATGAAAAAGCAGATTAAAGATTAAAATAATTTAGGTGAAATATATTAGTCTTAATGGCAGTAGAAATAATAACAACACACTGGTTTTCTTAGCAGAAATATAAAATATCAAAGAATCTATATCAGCTGGAACTGTTTGGTATCCTTGCTTAATCTATACAGAATATGTACTAGAAAATCCAGTAGTGGCCTTATGACATTATTCCATCTACTTTTGTTTATGAATTATGATAATATCATTTCAGATTGACAATCTCCTTTCTCTTTCCCATAAATGCAACCATCTGGAAAGTTATTCGTAAAGTTATGAGGTTTGTTCTTTCTTTTAGTGAAACATTTTTTCAAGGAAAATTATATGTTTTATTGTCACAAAATGTTTATGAGTATAGTGGAAATTAATGTAATGATTTTGATTGAAAATGGCCTAGCAGCTTTACATGAAATTTGCAGGTCTTTTAGAAACAGTAACAATGGTCCCATTTTTCTTCTTTACTCCCTGAACTGGGATGCTTACGTGCTTTATAGGATGAACAGGAGTTTAAACCTTCTCAAGCCTACTTTAAAAACAAAACAACAACAACAAATTAAAAAAAAGAAAATTGCAGGCCATAATTTGGCAGGTCTAGCAAGAAGGAGTAAGATCGAGGGGAATTTGTGATTTGAACAGTCCTCCAAAGGATCTATTAACCAAATGCCTTTAATCAAATAACTGAGTAGTTTGTGGTCACTTAACATTTTTCTTCTTTTTTATGCGAGAAAGAATGAATCAAACACCCTTAATTCTACAATACTATCAAGAAGGCCAAATGATTGTATATTCTATTTTAAGGGCTTTTATGTCCCCTAAAAGAAAATCTGCTTGCAGAATGCGAATGTGACTTTATCTTATATAATATCCCAATAAAGAACTGCTGCTATGTGGCTAAGCCCAGCAATCTGATTGGAAGAGGTATGCGGTGGGAACACAAGCAATGAATGCGAAATGGGAGGGTATAATCCTCCAGTGTCCAGTGAACTTTTAGTCTTGAATACAATGTCTCATGGTATTGCCAGCTTGTTCAGTGAAAGATGTTTTTCATTTTACAAACACAAACAAATGACACATTTTAAGAGGATGCTTGGGCTCTTTGTTTTCAGTGTATTGACTATGATTTTAATACCTCTTCATGCCTTAAAATGTCAGTACACATTAGTACAAATGCAATTCTTCAACTGTATATTTAACACACATTTCTAAATAGTCCATTAAAAACTGTCTTTAATTTTAAAAGAGAGGATATGAAACTAGTTTTATGTTTTTAAAATAATTTTGTAGTTATTAATCAAGGAGAAAAAGTGCACTGATTTAATAAAAACAAGTCAAAGCACTTTGGATTGACATGGCTACCTCGACAACAGGATGATTCTGTTATTTGGAATACATAGAGATTGCTTTTTAAACCCTTCTTGATTAACAGTGCATTTATTTTCTGTTTCCTTTGAACTAAAAGGTTTTCTTCCTCATTGCAGTTCACATATATATCTCAAACACCAGCTTGTCAACTGATGACTTTGAAGCTCCAGTGGCTATGGACATTAAACTGCACTGGCAGAAAAATAGCTGAGATGTCAAAAAAACAGAATGAGGAGGTTATAGGCTCTCAAGAAGGATCAGGACAGAGCTTTCCAATGACAAAGAAAATAAAAGAACATGACAAGACAAAACCAGAAGTCTTCAGTAAGCATTGCTTTGGCTTTGATTTAAGTTTGTGATGTGAGAGAACTGAGTATGTCATCTGTACAAAATGGTATGGAAGAAGCTGGATGCGAGCCAGACTGGCTTTTAAGAGATTAATGCCCCAAATATATGCATTTAACCTGATTTTAACAGTGCTCTCTTCCTTTACTCAGAAGAGTGAATTGTTCCTTTCATCTTGAAAGTTGCTACAAAAATGTTAGTGCATTGCTTGATTTTAGATTTCAGTTGCCTCCAGAAGGGGTGATGATTTCGACTACAAGATTTTAAAGTGAAAAGCTCTCATGAACCTCATGGATGTTGTTAATGAAGTAGACAGCAACTGGGAACAGACAAAAAATACAGGAACCAAACTTTGCTTATATTTTTCTGGCTTAGTTGAACTAACCCTATACTGAATTACCTTAGCCACAAGGTATCAAAAGAGAAAACACCACAGAGGAACCATATGTGAAAAAAATATGTTTGCAACATAGTGTCATGGAGGCTAATACTGATTACTGGCTATCTCTTTCTGAAGGCTGTGCTTAATGTCACCATTTAACCTTAGGCTTCCATTTAGATTCAGATGATAACTTCTTAACCTTTTCTTTTTTCTCATCTCTTCCTCTTCCCCTCTCTGCAGTCCTACCCGGTGCACCAACTGCAGCATTAATTTAAATAATTTGTCATCTTTCGATAATATCTCTCTAGGATATCAGGAAAATTAAAGCTGTCAAAACTATACACAATTAAAATTTGTAAAATTAATGGGCTGCAAAATAGTAAAGGTTTTGCAGTAGGCCATCCAGATGATCAGGTCAACAGGAGATGCTATTAAAATGATCATGACGAATGGTGACAGGTAAACTCTTACATGCTGAAAAGTGTATTAATTCAGAAAATAAGCGCTACCGTAAAAGAATTCACTATGTGAAATAGTCATACAGTTGCATTTTATGATATTTTATTGCTATTAGTATTGTGATGGTAAGGCCCACTTCTTGTATGCTGTGACATGACAAGCTATTAAATGCTCATAATAGAAATGTGGGTTATGGCTGGCTACCAAACCTCCCAATACCTGTTCTGATTTACCATAAAGTAAAATGAGATCATTCTTTTTTAATTTATTGACAGAAAATAACATGACACCATAGAAAAGTGCTAGAGAACCTCTGTTTCTTGTCATATATTCAGCTATCTTGCAATATAAGGATTAAAAAATTAGTTCTTACAGAAGAAAAACTGTGTAAACCCATAAGTTTCAGTGCCCCAAGGGACGGGTGTGATTATAAGCATAATGTTACTACATAAGTACTTGTACTTGATGTACTTGTTAAACAAGAAAAAGTAATTGATTTTAAGAAGAAATAAGCCATATGTCTCTTCTGCACGAAGGGGTGACCTCTGGGGCGTGTTAGCTACCACTTATCAGCACATTTAAAATGCAAATGTTAAACATTTTTTTTTTTTTTAAAATTTGCAATAGATATGTGAGAAAGTATCAGAGAAAAATAATCTGCAAATATCTCAGAATTACCTTTGTTAATGGGATGACTTTGTTGATCCTATTTTTTTTTTTAATTTTTTTATTTTTTTGTTTGTATTTTCTTTTTCCAAAAGAAAATAAGTTTACCATCTGGACTGTCTGTCAATATTAGCAAAAGCCAATTATGATGCACTAAATAACAAAGAATATTACCACATATATGAAACCTTCTTCTAAGACTTATGTTTAGCAAGAGAACAAGATTTTCTGACTTATCTGATATTTATTCATTTTTTTTTTTAAATTAGCTAATCTCTCTCAGCAGTCTCAAACTGACTCCTTGCTTAGGTGATGCTTCAATACTCACATCAAATTAGTCACTGATGCAAAGAGACCAAAGTCAATGTAACTTACTTCATATTTAGAATTCTACAGAAAGCCTTTTTAAGAGTTTGTATCAATACTGATTTCAAACTGTCTTCTCAATCTCTTTTCTTTTCCTCTGTTTCCGTATCTCACAAAGGCAAAAAATGACAGTTTTTCCTGATACTCTTAACAGATATTATTGTGAAAGAGCCAGCACCTGTTTTATATTATGTGACAAAACCAGAATTGACTATAAACATACAGAACAAAATATCTGAGCCAGTTCAAAGTCATCTTTGAAACAGAAACTGGTTGTATAATTTGCTAGCTGTGAGCCTATTATTATTTTTTTATTACTTGCTTCAGATTTCCAGTGAACATAACTTTCAAAATGCAAGCTGATCAGTCAACTGAAACCTTATCATACGGATATGTCTATACCATCATAACTAATTTCTGGACAGGTATTTGTACTTAGCCTTGGGGGTTCAAAAAGCCCAAGAGCCTGGTCTTCCTGACTTTTCAGTATAAAACCAAAAGCTCAACAAAACAGCGTTGCTCTGTTGGCATGAATCCAAGGGAAGCTGTGACACAGGTAAGCACAGATGCTTGGAGATTTAAAATTATTTTTTTATTGGTTTTGAAGTCTTGTTTTGCTCTTTCTCCAGACTGTAACTCTGAAGTAATACCATTTAAACCCTTGAAAATGTAAATGATTGTTTGTTAATTTTCTCTAAATATACAATAAAAAATTTAACTTTCTTTCATTATAAGGACTAAATCATAAAATCACACTTGAACAATAGAGTGAAACTTCATTTGCCTGCATAAAGGGTGGTATATGCATGCCTTTTTCCAGCAGCAAAACCTAACTCTGGTATTTAAAACTGAATGATATCCACTGACTTCTAGTTTTAGAAAGGACTGCTATTTCAGAGATTTTGTTTCAAGTAGGTGGGTTTTACTCAGCTTTTCTCAGATCTGGTACACCATGACATTTCCAAATTCTACGCCATTATGAAGAGCTTTGACTCATTTTACAACTACTTTTCTGTAACTTGTGAAGGTTTTGACCTTTCCCTAGAGAACAAAAAAATTGCATTTTTAATCACATTTTGTCCCTAAGCATTTTGGGAAGTAACATACTAAAAAAGAACCAGACTGCTTCTCCCAGTTTCTTTCATAGCATGCAGAAAATAAAATTTTGGGCCACAACATTCCTATACACACTGAATAGAATACAAAAGAATTCAGAAGTTCACATATCATACAAGAACAAATTGCGCATGGCACAACAGGATTTTAACTCCTTTTATGTTAGCACCATCTGGAGTAGTGTATGCTCCAAGTCACATTATAGGGGAGGTGCTGTGATGCCACACTTTCCCCCTGTTTCAAATACTGTTGCTTCTAGCCCCATTATTTATAGAATAAAATAACTACAAATGTACTTCTATTTCCAAAACCAAAAAGCTTCCCCATTTACATGTAGTTCTTAATTTTTCCATATTCTTATATATAAATACACACTTCCTGATAGAGAATTGTTTTTCATCTTTTCTTTTGCATGCTGCATGTGAAACTTCTAAATAGATTTACAATCTTTTATACCATAACTGTTAAATTGTAGGGGGAGGTGTCGTGGTGGCCTGCCACACAGCCCACTCACTGCCCCCCCCACCTCCTCCCTCGGCTCCCGGAGGGATGGGGAAGAGAATCGAAA
>WYDI02029698.1:0-15380 GCA_009867235.2 Psittacus erithacus
TCAGGAGCCTTCTCTTGTCCAGGCTGCCCCAGCCCAGCTTTCTCAGCCTGGCTCCAGAGCAGAACTGCTCCAGCCCTCCCAAGGGTTGCTCTGCTCAGGTAAGGAGCTTGCTCACAAAACCTCACTTATCTTTGAGGTTTTGCCTCCTTTCCAAGTGAAGCAGTGAGCCCTGGGAGCTGCTGCAGCCACACTGAATCCTTCCACAGCCTGGGAAGGATGAAATCCCATCCCCTCCCTTGTCCTACCCCTGCTTTTTGATGGATTTGGAGATAGATGATACCCAAAGCTGTGCTGTAGTGTGACACTGCAAATGACCAACTAATTAGGCAAAGAGGAGGGCAGTGAATTGAGGTTCTTCTTTAGGGCTCTCAGACTGTTGGTAGTCTTGAATTTGTTAATTGAAAATTGCTTTCTCTGTTTGTTGTTGGCCTTTTTGCAGAGGGGGATATTTCCTGCTGCTGGATCTGTATTAATGCACTTTGTACATTAGTGCCAGGCACATTTGTAATCAGCTGCCCTATTAAAGAACACTAATGATCTTACAAGTGTTCACAAATAATGAATAGAATGGCCTCTCATTGAATTGAGGAATTTATTCCCTGCCACACTTGCAGATCTGGTTTTCCAGTCTTTAACTCGGCTTCAATTTCCTGCTTGCCTTTGCCTCTCCTATTCCTTCTCTTTCAGCCATGTGTTGGAGAGAATATGGGCCACAGGAAACATGCTGTCCATAAATATGTAGGGCTGCTCCACACTGGCTTTTCCCTTAATATACGTGGTAGGATTTGGCAGCTGGCTTAGTCTCAGTGCTCCTCTTGTCTGTTAGCTGTTGGCGATCTCCTAAGGCATAAGGAGAGAACCAAGTTGGTTTTCTTTTATATCTTACAATTCTTATATTTAAATATATCTTTATATATATTTTTATATATTCTTTTGTATATATAATTAATTCAGAGCAGCAGGCTCGGTTTTCCAAGTGCTGCTCCTCACTAGAGAGGGAACTAAAACGCATCCCTTTGTGCTTTCTGCAGCCCTGAAACTTTAGACCGCTATTTTGCTGCTTCCCTCCTAACAACACGGTGGAAAGGTACTTTGTGGTGAAAGAAGCAGCTCATTGGAGCTTGCAAGTTCACTCACATACAAAAAGCCTCGTTTACTTACAACAGAAGCAGCAGTTCACAGCGCATCCATGAGTACTTGGGTTTAAGGGATAGAAGATTCACTGCAGTAGGAGCTGGTGGACCCGAGTTTGATCTAGTTTGGTTGCAGATCTTCACATTGCATTACAATGACCCTCTTCCATTAAGGGTAGCTGTGTGGGGCAGGTACCTCCACCTTCTCTCAGGCTTCTGGAGCCTGTGAGTCTGGTGAAGGTTTGTCAAGCAGAAATATTCCTTGGGGCAGAAGCGAGCTGTGGTTTATGGGGGAAAATGGTAATGCTGGGCCATAACCAATAAGGTGCGTTAAAGAGCTGATCTGGGCCAACGCATCTAGAGATGGACTTCCTAAGATAAGAGCTTGGTCTCCGGGCAGCTTGGTGACCACATCCCAGTGGAGTTTTGGTGCATGAAATAAGCTCAGTTTGGGCTTCTGAATCTTAAGAGTGCAGGCTGGACCTTAAGGAAGTGTGGATGAAGGCAGTGGTGTTGCACAGTGGGGTTTGTAGTGAGGTTAAGCCAGTCTGGCTCTTAAGTGGGCATGTGGAGTTGGGGCATAAGCACCCTGGCTTGCTGGTGGGAAAAGGTGTCAGACCTTGATTTTCGATGGGGATGCTGGAGCCTGCTTTTAGAGGGGAGACCATGATGCTGGAGCCTGCTTTGGGGGGATGTGATGCTGGAGCCTGCTTTTGAGGTGGGGATATGGCGCCGGAGCCTGCTATTTGGGCAGATAAGATGCTGGAGCCTGCTTTTGAGGTGGGGATATGGCGCTGGAGCCTGCTATTTGAGTAGATAAGATGCTGGAGCCTGCTTTTGAGGTGGGGATATGGCGCTGGAGCCTGCTATTTGGGTAGATAAGATGCTGGAGCCTGCTTTTGAGGTGGGGATATGGCGCTGGAGCCTGCTATTTGGGTAGATAAGGAGCTGGAGCCTGCTTTTTAGGGGAATAGGATGCTGAAGCCTGCTCTCTGCGGAGGGATGCCGGAACCCGCTCTGCGGGTGTGATGCCAGATCCTGACTTTTGGTGGGCGAGGCCAGATGCCGCTGTCTCTCTGTTGGCTGGGGGGTGTCAACCCGCGTTTTCCGGGGCGGGGGAACGCCAAGGGTTAACGGGGCGGGCTGCGGGCGGGGCTGGCCGGGCTGCAGCCGCCTCCTGCGGCTTCGCCTGCGCCGGGCGCGGAGCAGCGGCGGGGAGCGCGGGCGGAGCCCCCCCCCGCCGCCCCCCGGCCGCCACCATGGTGCAGAAATCCCGCAACGGAGGCGTTTACCCGGGGCCCGCCGCTGAGAAGAAGCTCAAGGTGGGCTTCGTAGGGCTGGACCCGGGAGCTCCGGACTCCAGCCGGGACGGAGCGCTGCTCATCGCCGGCTCCGAGAGCAGCAAGCGGGGCAGCATCCTCAGCAAGCCCCGCTCCGGGGTGTCGGGCAGCGGGAAGCCCCCGAAAAGGAATGCTTTTTACCGCAAGCTGCAGAATTTCCTCTACAATGTGCTGGAGAGACCGCGGGGCTGGGCTTTCATTTACCACGCTTACGTGTGAGTAAAAGGGTGGGGGGGTTAAAGCCGGCGGGGCCGGGGGACCCCCCGATGCTGTTCGCATCTGCCTTCCCTTTCCTAAATGAATGCTGAAGAGGAGGGATGCTGCGGGTGCAGGGAGGGGGTGCTGGGGCTTGATGGGTATGCTCACCGCCCCCCCGCCCCGGGAGCAACCCATCCGCTGCGTCCCTGCTCCAGGTCCGGTCGGTGCCGGGCGTTGGATCTTCCGGAGGGATGCAATGCACCGATCCCCTGCTCCCCAACCCTCCCTCCCCCTTCCATGCCCGCTCCTGCTTGCGGGGGAAGGGGCTGCTCATGCGGTCGGTGCAGCGGGAGCGATGGGTAGGGACTGTTCCTCCGTCTCGCTTGAAATCACCATAGCAATGCTGTGAGCAGAGGAACAAAAAGCTCTGCTCAGGCACTGTCTCTCCTTCCCTTCCCCCCCCCCTTCCATCTCTCCTTTTCCCCTTTCTACCCCCTCCAGCCCCATTGTGGCTGCTGTGGGGCTGGCGGTGGGGCCAGTGCTGTGGGTCTGCCCCGGGGTCTGGAGGTATTCCTTATATCCCCCCGGTGGGAAGCGGCTGAATTAGAGATGTGTCTAGAAAGAAATGCTAATCAGCGTCTGGGGCTTCCCGGCCGCACAGCGATGGAGCGGTAAACAAAGGAGCATCCCGGGGTGCACATTTCCCTTCCACCACCCCGGGTTTTGAAGGCAGAAATGGCCACATCTCGCCCGCCGTTTGGCAGAGGGATGCTCATCTCTGAAGGCATTGCTGCAGAGGGAGAGCAGATGACTTCCCGTTGTTCGGAGGATTGCAAAGGGAGGGTCAGGATAAATTGCTGTGTTACTGCAACTCCCTTCCCTCTGGGACTTTCCACAGTCCCACCAGGCTCCACTGCAGGGCTGGGCTCAGGCTGGGGTGCTCCTTCCTTTGGTGCTGATGGGTTTGTGTTGTCTGTGTGCTTTTCACCATGGCTAAGGCCTCTGTCAGCCACAGCAAGAGGATTTTTGGGGCCTTTTGTGGGTTTTTCCTCCCCTCATCGTTTTGCAGTTCTGCTGTTCTCAGATAAAGTGCTGGGATGCGCTTTCTGGTCCTCAGCCATTTTATATGTTGAGGTCTTCCAGGGAGGTGTTGGAGAGGTGGAATTGCTGGCTGGGTGGAAGGGGGGATTTACTGTACACTGCAGTGAGTTGGGGTCCTTCATATCATCATAGAACCATGGAATGGTTGGGGTGAAAGGGCCCTTAAATCTCATCCAGTTCCAACCCCTGCCACGGGCAGGGACACCTTCCACTAGAACAGATTGCTTCAAACCCGTGTCCAACCTGGCCTTGAACACTGCCAGGGATGGGGCAGCCACGGCTTCTCTGTGCACCCTGTGCCAGCGCCTCAGCACCCTCACAGAGAAGAGCTTCTGCCTAAGAGCTCATCTCAGTCTCCTCTCTGGCAGGTTAAAGCCATTCCCCTTGGCCTGTCCCTACAGAACAAAGTCCCCCGCCAGGTTTCCTGTAGCCCCTTTAGGTGCTGAAGGCTGCTGTAAGTAAATATAATACAAGGAAATAGGAGAGAAGAGGAGGGAGCATCTATGGAGCTCAGTTGCAGAGGAGTGTGAAGTCCAGGGCTTGTAGGTTGATTGTGTCACAAAATCCTCCAGACTTACATGGAGGGGTCGAGTGTTCACATCATGAGCTGGGTGCTTGCCTCTGTGTGCACGAGGATGGGGATGTTGTGTGCAATGTATGCTGTTAAGTACAGCCCTGGGACCCTGGGGTGGCAATGATGGTGATGGAAGGGGCTGAAAGGCAAGTGGCAGTAGTAGCTCTGACTGCAGGAGCTTTACAGGCATCTTTGGCTTCTTCAGCTACTTCTGAAGACCATTAGATCACCTTGTTGGGGATGCTCCAGTCTTTTGAACTATACATATCATAGGTTTGGCCTTGGTGGTTTGTTAATATGTTATTTAAAGAACTGAAGGATATAGTAAACATCATAGAAAGTCACCAGTAAGCTCATGGACCAGTTACTGCCCTGTGCTTGGGTGAACCTGGCATGGCGCTGCCAGATCTGTGTGTGCCTTAAATGAGGCAGGGAGGGAGCCAAAAGTCTGTAATCCAGACAGGACACATGAAAAGCTTAGTGACTGCTCATTCAGAGGTGCGGGTGAAGATACTGGCTTAAGGTCATAAAGTTTGTATGGGAGAGCTGGAGCTGATGTCCCAATGGCTGGGGCAATGCCTGATCTGTGCTGCTGGGCTCCCGCTGTCTCCTCCAGCCCCAAACCCCCTTATGTGCCAAAGCCTTGAGCAGAAAAGCACCTTTAGCCTTCATACTGCAGGAGTGCAAGTCCTGAGGAAGACTGTGGGTGAGGGAGCCCTGTCCTGCTGCTGTTTCAGCCCCCCCAACCTGACCCCATCTACCAGCACCCCTATTTCTCTGCTCCTTTTATTCACAGGGACTTCCTTGCATGAAGATTTAGGACCTATTTCCAGTGTGAATGACTCTGTGAGCCTGCAAGGTTGGGTTTTACCTTGTAGAGATGCTTGTAAGCTGCATTTCTAGGCGCGGAGCTGCTGTGCTGCTCAAGCAGCCTTTCTGCACCTGAATTCCAAGACACAAACCATGAAGGTGCTTCCAGCATGGAGATGGGATAATAAATGAGAGGTGCCTCTGCATTGGTACCTCTGACAAATGCCTGTCTGCAGAGTCCCATCTCCAGGCTGGTTCTGCACTGGGTGATTGATGCGCTGCCTCGAGATGTTTGTGCAAGTTGCTTTTGTTTCCTGTGCTGCATCCTAGATCCAATCCATCTGATTTCGATCCCCACCTCTTCCTGTTGTCATTCGTTCCCCTTTGCACCGCTTCATGCATAAACCAGGGAAATTCAGAGCAACTCCCACCTCTCCAAAGCCATTACCATGGTCTCATCTCTGATGCTGCCTCTGTAAAAGCTCCGTGAGCAGCAGTGTTTTCTACCTCTGTGTTGTGATTCATGTTCATACTGAATAGCTCTTCCTATACTGACACAACTGGGTGACCCGCTCATGGGAGCTCTGTGTGTATGCACATCATATATAATATATGCATTTTGTACAGCCCCATGGGCAGCTGAGCCTGGTGGGTCCCATGTTTGAGTTTGGCTCCCAGAGGTCTGAGCCTTCCCTATCTTTCATTCTTGCCCAGTATGCCTCTCTGCACCTTTCTTCTCTGGTTTTCTACCTTTGGTTGACAGAAGCTGAGCAGTGCAGCACGTGGCCTCATTCTGCTCAGGGTTGAGCTGAAACTTGAAAAGTTGAGCCCTGTCTAAATACCAGGCCAGGCTTTTCTGAGGGATGCAGCAGCGCTTGGGTCTTGAGGGAGCTCTCTGCACAGGGAGGCCTTTTGCTTCCAAAATGCTTCCATTTGATTTCTTACGATCATTTAAGTCCTCTCTTTTCTTTCTAGTCCTTTTACCTTGGTTATTGTAACCCATCCTGTGCTCAGTGGTGCTGAGTTTGAAGTGCTGTGATACTGGAAAGTGATTTTTGTTCCTTCTATCATCTTATTTCTGGAGATGAAGATGGTACACTGTGTTCTGTGCTAGCCCAAGACACTTGCACTGGGTACCCTCATAGCCCAGTGCATCTGGAAGCGCATTTGCTCATCCCCTGAGTGAGCTGCTCAGGTTTGGTCCCTGAGCTGAAGCTGGGGGTGATGGATTTGGGGCAGTAGCATGAAAACAGCCTGCATGGAGGCACTTTCAAAGCTGTGCGCTGTGGAGCAGCGCAATTCCTGCATTTCCTACTTGGAATTGACAACCCTAATGCGTCCTTTTAACTGCGTAAAAATAGTTTGGGTGCATTTTTTCTCTGCGTTCGGTGCACCATGCATCCAGTTAATTAAGCAAGTGCATGGTATTTAATTATAATGAGGAAGAACACTTCCTCTGTGTGTAACTCTAGTGAAATTTTCCTTGTGCCATCCCCATCCCATTTGTTTCTACCTTTTAACCCAGCCTGAAGCCACCTCTCTCGCCAGGACATCTCCTCTCTGCACTGCCCACATCGTGGCATGGCCATGGTGGCAGGAGGATAGAGAGTTGATGCAATTGCATCTCTGAAGGTCCAGGGTTTCCCAGTGCCTCCCTAGTGAGTCCTTCCACTTGTCAGGGACTGATTAAGAACAGGGTTATCTCATGTAGATCCATTCCTGGATAATCTTTTGCATCAGATTGGGCGACTCTGGGAACCTCCAGCCTTTTTTGTGCTGCTTCGGTTGGATTTTTAGGCAGCTCTTGTATTTTGTTTTGTTTACCACTTATATTTTTATACTTGGTTTATGGCATTTGCTCATTAGGGTGAAATTTAGTTTGTCAGTGTCATTTATCCGTCCCTAAGCACTGAGGGGTGGTGGTTCATGGCAAGCCCTTGCCCACAGGCAGGGATGCTGCTGGCAGGAATGATGCCACCCCACTCAGCCCATGCAGCAGTGACATGCAGAGACCTCCTGGTTTAGTATATAAGATGAAAAGGCTGATACAGGCATCCCATGCTGGCTTTAACCTGGTGCCTGTGTCTGCCTTGGGGACCAGGGACACCTTCACAGTGGGATGCCTCACGAGCTCCTCTCCAGCTGCTTAGTCAGAGCTTGGTGGGAGCAACCTCATTTCAATCGCTTTAATGTGTCACGTTCCAGTCGCCACATTCACCCCACGCTGACATTAAGGAAATGAAAAACAAGCTGACCTCCTTTTTTGTGCTGCAACGCACCTCAACCAGATGAATCTTGCTATGGCTCTGGTTTTTATAAGAGGGAATAACCCAAAATGCAAGCCCCCGAATCCTATACAGGAGGGAAAATTACATCTTTTTAAGCAAAAAAACCCAGATTTCTTCATGTTGTTTTTTCATTGCAGCACAGAGAGGGAACGTTTGCAGGGTGACACACTGGGATTTATTTGATGGGGCAGGGTGTGCAGAGCACAGGGTTTGCCTGTTGGTTGGGCATCAGTGGGGCTTACCAGGATAAAAAGCCCTTAAGTTTGATATTTGGCTTCTGGGATTTAAGCAGCAAACACTTAGCCCTACATAATCCCTTTTAAGGTAGCCCAAATGCTTAGCCTGGTTTCTTAGTTCTTGAGAGGCAAATTCCTCTTTACATTGTGGTGGAGGGGGCGGAGATGCTCTGGTCCCTTTTTCTGCTATGTAAAGACATGAGAAAGATGGAGAGTGGTTCCTACAGACCAGAGCTCACTGGGACTGCTGGGTGCAGCTCTGTGAGCCCTGAGACTGAGCAGTCACTTGGTTTGTTTCGGGATGTACAATGTCAGATACTGCAGTTGGAGCGAGCTTCCAGCTTGAATGTGGCGATGCTCAGATGCCTGCTGGGTTCCTTACGCAAATCCCATAGGAATTTCAGTGGAGGTTTGCCTTCTGGAGGTGCCCTTTTCCGTTCATAACCAAGGGGAGTCCAAGTTCCCTTGGGTTAAAGCTGGGTGAGATGAGTCCAGACCCAAAAAATCAGAGCGTGGCACAATTTCTAACTGAAAACTGTAGTGAGTTGAAGCATCTCCTGCCACAGCCTGTAGGAGCTGGGATGCTCAGAGCTAGAATTACACTGCCAGGTCAGGATAGATGGGGCTGATCCACATTGGAATGGGATGACCAGGATCTGGGATCCACATTTACTCAGCCATGTCTGAGAAACAGTATTGAGAAAAACCTTTACAGCAAACCCTAATCAACTCTTGCAGCCCTGCAGCCCAAGACCCAGGGGAAATCAGAAGGTAATCAAGCCTCATTAATACTGATTATAGCTCCTAAGCAGCAACAGTGGTGTTTAGGCTCTCAGAGGGGAGTTCCTGTGGTCAATCTTCATTCAGAGTTCTTCCTTTTTTTTAATGCCTCCCCTGGGAGGGTGGAACAGAGCAAAGAAACAAGAGGCCAGGCAAGGTCAAAGGGAATGATTGCCTCTGCTTGGGTTAGGAGGTGGCCGCTCTCCATCTGAGCATCCTGGCAGCCCATTGTGGTTGGCACTTGGTCTCTTCAAGACACGATTGAAAGAGGCAGAGATTTTGCCTTTAAAAGGGTTTTTTTTTTCCAGGGATTCAGTGATTCCTCAATTGTAAACAAACCCTGATGTGTTTGGAAGTCCTGCTTTCTGGTTTAGAGCTCTGCGAGCCGGAGGAGGTGACAGTGTCAAAACAAAATACATCTGAGTGCAGCAGAGCAGGGGATCCCGATGCAGCTTCCACAAGTGTATTGTCATTCTCTATAAAGTTATGATGCCTGGAACAAAAACCCCAGCAGAAATCCTGACTCAAAGGTGTGATTCATGTACTCCTTTATCTCTTGTGTGAATGCCATATCGTACACGCAGGGTACCTATTGTGTGTGTTTGGTGCGACTTCGGTTTGATGCGGTGGGAAAAACTAATGTGAGGTACAAACGAAACAGGAAAAACCTCAGTCAAGTAACAGTTGAAATGAATACCAAAGGGAAAGCAATTCTCTGTTAATATTACAGCAGTGTGCAAGCACCTCTAATGGAAGTAGAAGTCTACAAGCTTGCTCGGTACATCAAGCCAGAAAGAGCCAGTGCTGCTGCAAGACTGTATTGAACAAAGGAGATGGATGAAAGGTGTAAAGTAGTTGTCAGGGGACTGCTGGTAAATGTTATCTTTGCTCCATTTTTCTTTTTAACAGTATTTTCCCAGCTTTTGATTTGCCTTTGAATTGGTGGGTTGGTTTCTTTTCGTGCTTCTTGGATTTGCAGACTGTCAAAGACATGGGCCCAGCCTATCTTGTTCTGGGGACTTCAGCAGAGTGAATATTGGGCTGGCAGGATGAAGGCACATCTTCCCTGGGGTGTGGATCATCCATACTGGGGCAGTTTGCTGGGATCTTGCTGTTCATTGCAAATGCAGCACGCAGAGGGCTGTGAATTGGTCTTAGCAGCTTTCTTGTGTGAGTGTTGTATGTGGCAGTGAAATGACAGCGCTGGCAGTCTGCAGGTCGGTCTCAAAGTGGTCATTAATTGAGTTTATGCTTACTTGGGTTTTTTTTACCTGATCTGAAGAACATAGTAAGTTCTTCACCTTTCACCCAAGGAGAGAGCAAAGGAGTTAAATAAATACCTGAATATCATAGCTGGACAAACAGGGAGTGAAGGCTATGTTGCCTCCTGCTGCTTCAAGCCATATGGTGGTTAAGCCTGAGTGCTTCCAGAAGGAGCAGTGAAAACCAAAACCTCTCCCCAATAACAAGGACTACTCATTGCTCTTGAAGCAGGTAGATTGCACCAAGGGCTTAGGCTGGTGTAGCCATTGCTTCAGTGTTGGACACTGGTTTAATTCTGTGGTCGTGCATCCTTCCTCTATGCCTGGCAAGGCTGGGAATGCCATGTCTTGTCCAGTTAACCTCTCCTTGGGCTGTCCTCCAAGTTCCCTGGGGTTTATTAGCAGTGGTTCACGCTTTAAGGACTAGTGAAATTCCTGAGTCATCTCCTGAGGCAGGGAGCTATTTATTTCAGTGTGTGTGTGTTACACTCCCTGGGAGTGGGTGTCTCTTCCGCTTTTGGATCCTGCCCTGACTCTATATAAAGGCTCCAGGCTTGAATGAGCCACAAAACCAACCCTCAAACTGGTTTCATCGTTTGGAAGATCCGTGCTGCTGATCCCATCTCTCTGGCTGAAGGACCATGGCCGTTTGGAGCATAGGTAGGAGCTCGCATGGGGTGTTTGTCCATCTCAGGGTTGCACTGCTGCTATAACAGCTCATAGGGACACAGCGTCCATGTCCAGGAGCAGTTCTTGCTCTATAGAGGCTCATGACTAAGGGGAAAGCATGATTTGTACCTCCTTTTCTCCCCTGAGGTTGGTTTCTTGATGCAGTTGGGTGTTTGGTCAGTGGGATGTTTCTTGTTTAGGAGAGATGCAATAGTTCTGAGTGGCTGTAATTGTCTGTAGGTATCAGATAGTGTCTGGAGGAGTCATGGACAAAGGAGACAGGCTCCTCTGAGACACTGCCAGTGCAGGAGGCGCCAGCTTTGGAGTAGTTTCAGTGCCGTTTCTCCTGGGGTAGCCTTTGTGAGAGCCACCCCATTCTTATTTGGTGCCTTGCAGGAAGCTGCCTCACTGCATGTGATTTTGGGGGTGCAAGGAGAGCCCCTCACATAACAGCTCTTGAGGGAGCTGCAGAGAAGCCAGCATGCTAACGGCAATGTTGATCCAAAAGCTGACTTCACACCCAATTGAGCATCACCCTGAGCCAGAGGGACAAGTCCTCATGTCATTATGTCTTGAACTAAATTGCTGGCACTTCATGAAGGCTCTGTCTCCATAGCCTGAGGGACCGATGCATTTAATCCGTATCAGCACTAAAGAAACTTTGTTAGCGTGACCTCGTGGTTTGGTCCTTGTGGCTCCTGGATGCGCATCGCTGTGGTTGTCTTTTTCTTAGTTGTGGCTATTCCTATAAGGAAGGAAAAAGATGTGGAGAAAGGAGAGATTCCGGAGCTCTTTGCCATTTGTCAGGAATGACATGAGTCACGGAATTTTGCATTCCATTTTTCTGCTTTTCCATGTTTTCCTCTTTGTCATCTGATGTGTTTAATGCTGTTCTTAATTAACAGCTTCTCTCGTTGTCATTCCAGCTAATGAGGGGTAAGAAGAATTCTGCATTGACCTTTTGTTGCTGCTGATGTTTTTCTTCCTTGCAATAGAAATCAGATAGAATTTGGAACCTTTTCTGTGCTGCCTCTGTAAGCCTTGAGCCTGCGCTCCCCTGGATGCTTGTTTGGGGGTGGTGGGAGCATCTTGAGTCATGTTAAATGGCACAGAGTGAGCTGCTGAGGGTCAGTCTGTGGATCGTTAGATCTCCCACTTAAGCCTGGGGTAAATAACCCCATGTAGGCCTGAAACTTGGGTTTAAGTTGGTGATGGATTAACTTGACTTCGTATGAGGAGAATGATTTGAGGGTGTGAGTACAGGGAAAGGTGATGGAAGTGCCTGAATAAGACAAGTGAATGGGACTCTAAAGATGTGTCTGTCCCACTGTTTCTACTGGGAGATGAGGAAAAACGAAGCTGTGGCTGCCCCATCCCTGGCAGTGTTCAAAGCCAGGTTGGAAGGGGCTTGGAGCAAGCTGCTTTAGTGGAAGGTGTCCGTGCCCATGGCAGGGGTCAGAACTGGAGGAGCTTTAAGGTTCCTTCAACCCAAACCAGCCTGTGATTCTTTGTGGTAAAGTAAGGGAGACGCATCCTAATGTCAGGTCTCTACCCTGTGCTTTGCAATAGACATATCTGGGAGACCTGCTAGACAAGGCACACTGCCTGGGCTTGACCCATTCATATGCAGCAACTTGGGCACGTGGGGAGCAACTCCATTGAACTCCATAAGCCTGCCATAGGTGCGTGTGTGGCATCGAGCCCAAGCCTCAGCTCCCTGCAGAGAAAGGGGCTGAACATCCAAGATAAGTCCCAGTCCTACCTAACCTTGTTCTCTTGGCCCTCCTCCACATGAGAGCAGATGGCTATTAAAAACCCCAGAGAAATTCATTAAGCTAATGGCTTACCAGCCCCCATCTGTGGCTGGGGAGGCCCATCTACCCTGCAGCCACATCCCCATGGGATGGGAACAGTGGCTGGAGCCAAGCCTGACCCTGCAGTGGCATTCCTTGCCAGCTGCAGAGGGCCAGTGGGATGAGCACCCATGTGTGAAACAGGCTGGTAGAGCAGCCCAGGGAGGTAGCACAGACCTGATGGGCTGCATTGCTTATTTTAGATTTGCTAACAGAGCAGCAGAAATTAAATGAAGATTAATTAAACCTCTTTTCTCCTCTCCCTCCTGCTTCCTCTTGCTCTTTGCTGTTTCTAGGGAAGACTGCAAAAATGTGCTAAAGAGAGGAAGCCAGGCTCTGAGCATCCTTTCTTGGATGCAGTATATTGGTCCCATGGGACTGCAGGGAAAGGTGCTGTAATTACTGGGAACGTCCTGTGAGGCTGGGTTACACAACCAGGACAGAGCTGCTTTTGGTTTAGCAGCAGGCTGATGATGCTGTAACTCAAAATACTACCTGGCTATTATCCACTCATTGCTTTCTATCACTGCCGGTATCCTCCACGCACAGCGTGGACCACTCGCGAGGCTCTGAGCCAAGAGGGAGGGAGGGAGGAGAGCACAGATCATAAAAGGGCCATTTGATATTCACAGTGCCTGGTGACAATTCCCAAACAGCCCGAGCACATCTCGGAGCCGGCGGATGAGTCGCCAGGGAGCTCTTGCTACGGTGCCACCAAGTGAAGGTGACTCCTTCCCAGCGCTGGCAGGAGCAGGATGCCCTGATGGAGAATTCGTGCTGCGGCGTCTGCTCCGCACCGGCTGCTGCCGCCTCGGTTAGGAGCCAGGTTAACAGCCAGGAAAAGGGCTTAGGACTGTTGCAACTGCCTTGAGATGGCCTCTAGGGGAGGATTAATGTGTTGGCTGTGGTGTTGGGCATGTCCTGGTGGTGTGTGCTGAAGGTCTTTGTTCCTAAGTGGCTTGATGCTGTCATGTAGGATGCTGCTGTTGGCTCTGGTCCTTGGTGTGCTTTGCGGTGTTTGTGCTAGGATTCATTCTACTGTAGAAGGATTTATGGTGGCTGAGGGCCACGGACATGTCTTGAGCTGTGTGTGGGCTTAGCCTCAGCTGTGCCCCTGCATTATTATCTCCATTTTCCCCTTTGGGAGCTGTTGGTAGCACAGGGTGCCTGTGGAGTAATCTGGCATCCCTGCTAGCTCTGCTGTAACCCTGGCCTCTCCCTTCAGCAGTAACCATTTCCCATAGAGAGGTGACTTCAGCATGTATCCTTGTCCTGTCAGGCCTTCCTATGCTTTGAATTATTAAATACTGTGTCTGATGTCCATTATAAAGGAGCACAGCTACTTATCAGAATGGAAAATACTCCTTTTTCGTACTGTAACAATTGGCTTTGTTGGCTTGTGTCATTTACAGTAAATGAGAAGAGTTAAAAAAGGGGCAAAATAAACCTCGTAAGAGGCTGAGGTTGGAAGCAAACACAGGTCAGTGACACCTTTGTGAGTGGATGCCCAGTTTTCTATGTAGCTGATGTGTATCTTCTGTCCAAAGCAAAATCACATGCAGATTCACTAGCATTAACAGGCTGGAGAGTGCTTATTGCTGCGATATCCACAGTGCTGGGTTAGGGATTGTGCTTTGGGGGTGCCCCTTTCCACCCCCCTTATCCCCTTCTCCATCAGCCGGCAGAGACCCCTCAAAGGAGGTGGGCCATGTTTGAGCAGTGATGGTACATTTGGCTTAGAGGGAGCAGCAAGAAGCTGCAGATGCAGAGGAGGAGACCCGTGGCCAGCTACTGAGCTCAGCCATGGGCTCATTCATTCTGTGAGCCTGGAGCCCTGCCTGCAGCTCCTCTCATTTCCAAGGTCAGGGCTGTGCTCCCTGTTTGTAAGCAGTCGGGTGGTACCTGCTGCTTTGCAAGAGACTGGATTTGAGCCGTAACCCAGGCCATGGTCCTGCTGTTAGTCCCTTGCTGTAGAAGTGCCTTGTCCCGCAGCTGAGCACATCTGTGCCTGCCCAGGCGCTGTGTGTGCTATGCAGCTGCAGCATCCCTGAGCAGAGCTGCTTGATGTGACCTATGCAGGTGATCTCTTGCTTTTCCCATGGAATAAGCCATGGAAACTGGCTTGAAGAGGGAACTGGAAGTGGGAAGCAGGGTCTTGCTGCTGTCAGGCTGGTCTGATTCCCTCTGAGCCCCATGGGAGAGGCACCATCCCCTTCTCACACTCCCAAGTTAAGCAGTGGTAGCAGTATGGCATGATGCTGAGGGAGCTGCTGCGGGGCTTGGATCGTGCCTGGGAAAAGGGAGTTAAAAGCAGGTTTTTTGCAAGCTTTTGCCTGCCATTTTAAATGGGAAGGATGTTTCCCTGGCAACGAGATGGATGCTTCCCAGCAGAGCATATGGCTTCCATCGACTTTGATTTACCAGCGTGTTGAAATGGCAGCTAGATAATCTCTCTTCAGCTTTTGTGTGCTCATGGCCTGTGTTCCTGTTACTCAGGAGCTTTAAAAGACCATGGGTCCAGCCCCTGCAGCACTGGCCTTGCTTCTGTCCCATCCTGGGGCTGGAGCTGGTGAGGTCCCATATCCGGACTGGATCTGGGGACCTTTGCAAAGAGCGATCTGAGCATCTTCTGGAGTGTGAAGCTGCAGGGTGGGCAGGAAAACCTTCTCTGCCTCTGCTGCCTTCCACCAGCCAAACAGCTCCTCCTCCTCCTCAGCAAACACAATCTGCAGCCCTCTCTTCCTGTTCTCCTGCCTGCTTTAAATCATTTTTAGATGTTTTGCACCTTTCACCACACAATCACCTGCCTTCTGCAGCTTGCTATTTATTGTTGTGTTTACTGGCGCAGGGAAAACAGGAGAGGGAACAAACCTGCCATTTGCTGAGCAGGGGAACTTGGGGGGGCTGGTTTTGTGGCTCCCTGCTGTGTGCTGACCCATTGAGCTCACACAGCAGCCTCCTTCAAGGGGCAAAACCAGGGTGTGCTTCTCCTCTTTGCTGCCCATCACTGGGGGCATCTCAGTTCTATGGCAAATTGAGTGAAAATGGCAAATTGGGCTCAAATCCTTCCCTGTGAGGGTGCTGAGGCGCTGGCACAGGGTGCCCAGAGAAGCTGTGGCTGCCCCATCCCTGGCAG